>JAIUCV010001039.1:190000-192500 GCA_026724425.1 Erythrophleum ivorense | reverse complement strand
CACCGCACTTCCACGCCAGCCACACGCATGCTTATACAGGCGGCAGGGTTGCCGCCCTCCCACACACGCGAGACCTTAATGAACGAGCGATGGGGAGACCCCCGCACGCGGCCTGGGGAGACCGGGCGCGGGTTGGAGCGCAATGGGAGCGTCGAATCCCAATGCCAGTTCAACAAAGAGGGGGTGAACGAGAGAGTCGAGTTCGGGGGCTCAAGGGGGGTGGAGAAAAAGTTCGCACAAAGCTTGCATCCCCGCGCACCGCACTTCCACGCCAGCCACACGCATGCTTAAACAGGCGACAGGGTTGCCGCCCTCCCACACACGCGAGACCTTAATGAACGAGCGATGGGGAGACCCCCGCACGCGGCCTGGGGAGACCGGGTGCGGGTTGGAACTCAATGGGATCATCGAAGGGGGGTTGGATCCCAATGACAGGTCAACAAAGTGGCGAGAAATGAAATGAGATCGTCTGGAGGGGCATCAAAGAGATCGTCTGGAGGGGGGAGGAGCAACAACGAGATCAACTGGAGGGGGGAGGAGCAACAAATGTAGTTTCCACGGATTACCTTCGCACACCGCACGCCACCACCCACATGGGACCTCGGGGATGGAGCGATGGGAAGATCCCCGCAAGCGGCCACGAATGACCGGGTGCGGGTTGGAGCCCAATAAACTCGTCGCGACTTCCGGCAACCCCCTTAAAATCCGTCAAATTCCATCTCGATTCACTTGCCCACACATTTTGGGGGTCGCCGGAAAAAGTGGCCGGCCGCCGCCGGAGGATGCCCGGCGGTGGGCGGTGGCCGGCCACTTGTGGTGCCATGCTCGGGCCACCCCTTCCCCTTGCTTGCACCCATAAGGTGCGTGGCAAGGTTGGGGGTGCAGGGGGGGTGAGCATGGCACCAAGAGAGCCTTCCCCCCTAAAGAGCAAAACGCACCCTTTCCATCCTGGCAGGAAGAGATATACATTTTCGCCAGCTAGCACAAGTTTTTTTTTGGACCTAGAGATCGAATTTTTGCACGATTTTTTGCAGGCATGCTTAGATTGATGAGATCTCCCTCCTCGCCAAATTTCATAATTTTTGGACACTCGTACAATATATTTTGAATTTTTTCCTTCTTAGGCAAATAGCCACCCAAGCGGCCACCGCCGGCCACCGTCTCGGGCGGGCGGCGACTCCAACATCCTCTTGGGGCCCTATGGCAATCATACAAATCAAAAAATCCAAAATGGATCGAGTGGATTTTAATTTGGTACGGGCACAACCATTTTGGAGCGATCCGGGCAAGCCGCGGGCAACCCGTGAGCAAGTGCCAATGATACCAACACTTGCCCGGGGCAAGTTCTCTTGTGCCAAACTCCACCATTGTGCCCAAGGTGCCGTGGGGCAATGATGCCAACCCAGAAAACCAAGGTGGACCACGTGGATTTCAACTTGGCACAAGCGCCACCACCATGAACTTGCCCGCGGGCAAGCCGTGAGCGAGTGGCCCCGTGCCAACTTTTGCCCGGGGCGAGTTCCCCCGTGCCAAACTCTTCCATTTTCCTCAAGGGGCCATGGGGCAATGATGCAAACCCAAAAAACCAAATTGGATCACGCGGATTTTCACTTGGCACATACGCCCCCCCTCAAACTTGCCCGCGGGCAAGCCGTGAGCGAGTGGCCCCGTGCCAACTTTTGCCCGGGGCGGGTTCCCCCGTGCCAAACTCTTCCATTTTCCTCAAGGGGCCATGGGGCAATGATGCCAACCCAAAAAACCAAATTGGATCACGCGGATTTTCACTTGGCACATACGGCCCCCCTCGGACTTGCCCGCGGGCAAGCCGTGAGCGAGTGGCCCCGTGCCAACTTTTGCCCGGGGCGGGTAGCCCCCTGCCAAACTCTTCCATTTTCCTCAAGGTCCCATGGGGCAATGATGCCAACCCAAAAAACCAAATTGGATCACGCGGATTTTCACTTGGCACATACGCCCCCCCGCGGACTTGCCCGCGGGCAAGCCGTGAGCGAGTGCCCCGTGCCAACTTTTGCCCGGGGCGGGTTCCCCCGTGCCAAACTCTTCCATTTTCCTCAAGATCCCATGGGGCAATGATGCCAACCCAAAAAACCAAATTGGATCACGCGGATTTTCACTTGGCACATACGCCCCCCCTCAAACTGGCCCGCGGGCAAGCCGTGAGCGAGTGGCCCCGTGCCAACTTTTGCCCGGGGCGGGTTCCCCCGTGCCAAACTCTTCCATTTTCCTCAAGGTCCCATGGGGCAATGATGCCAACCCAAAAAACCAAATTGGATCACGCGGATTTTCACTTGGCACATACGCCCCCCTCAAACTCGCCCGCGGGCAAGCCGTGAGCGAGTGGCCCCGTGCCAACTTTTGCCCGGGGCGAGTTCCCCCGTGCCAAACTCTTCCATTTTCCTCAAGGGGCCATGGGGCAATGATGCCAACCCAAAAAACCAAATTGGATCACGCGGATTTTCACTTGGCACATACGCCCCCCTCA
>JAIUCV010001039.1:177500-180000 GCA_026724425.1 Erythrophleum ivorense | reverse complement strand
CGGCCACTTGTGGTGCCATGCTCGGGCCACCCCTTCCCCTTGCTTGCACCCATAAGGTGCGTGGCAAGGTTGGGGGTGCAGGGGGGGTGAGCATGGCACCAAGAGAGCCTTCCCCCCTAAAGAGCAAAACGCACCCTTTCCATCCTGGCAGGAAGAGATATACATTTTCGCCAGCTAGCACAAGTTTTTTTTTGGACCTAGAGATCGAATTTTTGCACGATTTTTTGCAGGCATGCTTAGATTGATGAGATCTCCCTCCTCGCCAAATTTCATAATTTTTGGACACTCGTACAATATATTTTGAATTTTTTCCTTCTTAGGCAAATAGCCACCCAAGCGGCCACCGCCGGCCACCGTCTCGGGCGGGCGGCGACTCCAACATCCTCTTGGGGCCCTATGGCAATCATACAAATCAAAAAATCCAAAATGGATCGAGTGGATTTTAATTTGGTACGGGCACAACCATTTTGGAGCGATCCGGGCAAGCCGCGGGCAACCCGTGAGCAAGTGCCAATGATACCAACACTTGCCCGGGGCAAGTTCTCTTGTGCCAAACTCCACCATTGTGCCCAAGGTGCCGTGGGGCAATGATGCCAACCCAGAAAACCAAGGTGGACCACGTGGATTTCAACTTGGCACAAGCGCCACCACCATGAACTTGCCCGCGGGCAAGCCGTGAGCGAGTGGCCCCGTGCCAACTTTTGCCCGGGGCGAGTTCCCCCGTGCCAAACTCTTCCATTTTCCTCAAGGGGCCATGGGGCAATGATGCAAACCCAAAAAACCAAATTGGATCACGCGGATTTTCACTTGGCACATACGCCCCCCCTCAAACTTGCCCGCGGGCAAGCCGTGAGCGAGTGGCCCCGTGCCAACTTTTGCCCGGGGCGGGTTCCCCCGTGCCAAACTCTTCCATTTTCCTCAAGGGGCCATGGGGCAATGATGCCAACCCAAAAAACCAAATTGGATCACGCGGATTTTCACTTGGCACATACGGCCCCCCTCGGACTTGCCCGCGGGCAAGCCGTGAGCGAGTGGCCCCGTGCCAACTTTTGCCCGGGGCGGGTAGCCCCCTGCCAAACTCTTCCATTTTCCTCAAGGTCCCATGGGGCAATGATGCCAACCCAAAAAACCAAATTGGATCACGCGGATTTTCACTTGGCACATACGCCCCCCCCGCGGACTTGCCCGCGGGCAAGCCGTGAGCGAGTGCCCCGTGCCAACTTTTGCCCGGGGCGGGTTCCCCCGTGCCAAACTCTTCCATTTTCCTCAAGATCCCATGGGGCAATGATGCCAACCCAAAAAACCAAATTGGATCACGCGGATTTTCACTTGGCACATACGCCCCCCCTCAAACTTGCCCGCGGGCAAGCCGTGAGCGAGTGGCCCCGTGCCAACTTTTGCCCGGGGCGGGTTCCCCCGTGCCAAACTCTTCCATTTTCCTCAAGGTCCCATGGGGCAATGATGCCAACCCAAAAAACCAAATTGGATCACGCGGATTTTCACTTGGCACATACGCCCCCCTCAAACTCGCCCGCGGGCAAGCCGTGAGCGAGTGGCCCCGTGCCAACTTTTGCCCGGGGCGAGTTCCCCCGTGCCAAACTCTTCCATTTTCCTCAAGGGGCCATGGGGCAATGATGCCAACCCAAAAAACCAAATTGGATCACGCGGATTTTCACTTGGCACATACGCCCCCCTCAAACTCGCCCGCGGGCAAGCCGTGAGCGAGTGGCCCCGTGCCAACTTTTGCCCGGGGCGAGTTCCCCCGTGCCAAACTCTTCCATTTTCCTCAAGGGGCCATGGGGCAATGATGCAAACCCAAAAAACCAAATTGGATCACGCGGATTTTCACTTGGCACATACGCCCCCCCTCAAACTTGCCCGCGGGCAAGCCGTGAGCGAGTGGCCCCGTGCCAACTTTTGCCCGGGGCGGGTTCCCCCGTGCCAAACTCTTCCATTTTCCTCAAGGGGCCATGGGGCAATGATGCCAACCCAAAAAACCAAATTGGATCACGCGGATTTTCACTTGGCACATACGCCCCCCTCAAACTCGCCCGCGGGCAAGCCGTGAGCGAGTGGCCCCGTGCCAACTTTTGCCCGGGGCGAGTTCCCCCGTGCCAAACTCTTCCATTTTCCTCAAGGGGCCATGGGGCAATGATGCAAACCCAAAAAACCAAATTGGATCACGCGGATTTTCACTTGGCACATACGCCCCCCCTCAAACTTGCCCGCGGGCAAGCCGTGAGCGAGTGGCCCCGTGCCAACTTTTGCCCGGGGCGGGTTCCCCCGTGCCAAACTCTTCCATTTTCCTCAAGGTGCCATGGGGCAATGATGCCAACCCAAAAAACCAAATTGGATCACGCGGATTTTCACTTGGCACATACGCCCCCCCTCGGACTTGCCCGCGGGCAAGCCGTGAGCGAGTGGCCCCGTGCCAACTTTTGCCCGGGGCGGGTTCCCCCGTGCCAAACTCTTCCATTTTCCTCAAGATCCCATGGGGCAA
>JAIUCV010001039.1:165000-167500 GCA_026724425.1 Erythrophleum ivorense | reverse complement strand
ACCCAAAAAACCAAATTGGATCACGCGGATTTTCACTTGGCACATACGCCCCCCCTCAAACTTGCCCGCGGGCAAGCCGTGAGCGAGTGGCCCCGTGCCAACTTTTGCCCGGGGCGGGTTCCCCCGTGCCAAACTCTTCCATTTTCCTCAAGGGGCCATGGGGCAATGATGCCAACCCAAAAAACCAAATTGGATCACGCGGATTTTCACTTGGCACATACGGCCCCCCTCGGACTTGCCCGCGGGCAAGCCGTGAGCGAGTGGCCCCGTGCCAACTTTTGCCCGGGGCGGGTAGCCCCCTGCCAAACTCTTCCATTTTCCTCAAGGTCCCATGGGGCAATGATGCCAACCCAAAAAACCAAATTGGATCACGCGGATTTTCACTTGGCACATACGCCCCCCCGCGGACTTGCCCGCGGGCAAGCCGTGAGCGAGTGCCCCGTGCCAACTTTTGCCCGGGGCGGGTTCCCCCGTGCCAAACTCTTCCATTTTCCTCAAGATCCCATGGGGCAATGATGCCAACCCAAAAAACCAAATTGGATCACGCGGATTTTCACTTGGCACATACGCCCCCCCTCAAACTTGCCCGCGGGCAAGCCGTGAGCGAGTGGCCCCGTGCCAACTTTTGCCCGGGGCGGGTTCCCCCGTGCCAAACTCTTCCATTTTCCTCAAGGTCCCATGGGGCAATGATGCCAACCCAAAAAACCAAATTGGATCACGCGGATTTTCACTTGGCACATACGCCCCCCTCAAACTCGCCCGCGGGCAAGCCGTGAGCGAGTGGCCCCGTGCCAACTTTTGCCCGGGGCGAGTTCCCCCGTGCCAAACTCTTCCATTTTCCTCAAGGGGCCATGGGGCAATGATGCCAACCCAAAAAACCAAATTGGATCACGCGGATTTTCACTTGGCACATACGCCCCCCTCAAACTCGCCCGCGGGCAAGCCGTGAGCGAGTGGCCCCGTGCCAACTTTTGCCCGGGGCGAGTTCCCCCGTGCCAAACTCTTCCATTTTCCTCAAGGGGCCATGGGGCAATGATGCAAACCCAAAAAACCAAATTGGATCACGCGGATTTTCACTTGGCACATACGCCCCCCCTCAAACTTGCCCGCGGGCAAGCCGTGAGCGAGTGGCCCCGTGCCAACTTTTGCCCGGGGCGGGTTCCCCCGTGCCAAACTCTTCCATTTTCCTCAAGGGGCCATGGGGCAATGATGCCAACCCAAAAAACCAAATTGGATCACGCGGATTTTCACTTGGCACATACGCCCCCCTCAAACTCGCCCGCGGGCAAGCCGTGAGCGAGTGGCCCCGTGCCAACTTTTGCCCGGGGCGAGTTCCCCCGTGCCAAACTCTTCCATTTTCCTCAAGGGGCCATGGGGCAATGATGCAAACCCAAAAAACCAAATTGGATCACGCGGATTTTCACTTGGCACATACGCCCCCCCTCAAACTTGCCCGCGGGCAAGCCGTGAGCGAGTGGCCCCGTGCCAACTTTTGCCCGGGGCGGGTTCCCCCGTGCCAAACTCTTCCATTTTCCTCAAGGGGCCATGGGGCAATGATGCCAACCCAAAAAACCAAATTGGATCACGCGGATTTTCACTTGGCACATACGGCCCCCCTCGGACTTGCCCGCGGGCAAGCCGTGAGCGAGTGGCCCCGTGCCAACTTTTGCCCGGGGCGGGTAGCCCCCTGCCAAACTCTTCCATTTTCCTCAAGGTCCCATGGGGCAATGATGCCAACCCAAAAAACCAAATTGGATCACGCGGATTTTCACTTGGCACATACGCCCCCCCGCGGACTTGCCCGCGGGCAAGCCGTGAGCGAGTGCCCCGTGCCAACTTTTGCCCGGGGCGGGTTCCCCCGTGCCAAACTCTTCCATTTTCCTCAAGATCCCATGGGGCAATGATGCCAACCCAAAAAACCAAATTGGATCACGCGGATTTTCACTTGGCACATACGCCCCCCCTCAAACTTGCCCGCGGGCAAGCCGTGAGCGAGTGGCCCCGTGCCAACTTTTGCCCGGGGCGGGTTCCCCCGTGCCAAACTCTTCCATTTTCCTCAAGGTCCCATGGGGCAATGATGCCAACCCAAAAAACCAAATTGGATCACGCGGATTTTCACTTGGCACATACGCCCCCCTCAAACTCGCCCGCGGGCAAGCCGTGAGCGAGTGGCCCCGTGCCAACTTTTGCCCGGGGCGAGTTCCCCCGTGCCAAACTCTTCCATTTTCCTCAAGGGGCCATGGGGCAATGATGCCAACCCAAAAAACCAAATTGGATCACGCGGATTTTCACTTGGCACATACGCCCCCCTCAAACTCGCCCGCGGGCAAGCCGTGAGCGAGTGGCCCCGTGCCAACTTTTGCCCGGGGCGAGTTCCCCCGTGCCAAACTCTTCCATTTTCCTCAAGGGGCCATGGGGCAATGATGCAAACCCAAAAAACCAAATTGGATCACGCGGATTTTCACTTGGCACATACGCCCCCCCTCAAACTTGCCCGCGG
>JAIUCV010001039.1:152500-155000 GCA_026724425.1 Erythrophleum ivorense | reverse complement strand
GTGCCATGCTCGGGCCACCCCTTCCCCTTGCTTGCACCCATAAGGTGCGTGGCAAGGTTGGGGGTGCAGGGGGGGTGAGCATGGCACCAAGAGAGCCTTCCCCCCTAAAGAGCAAAACGCACCCTTTCCATCCTGGCAGGAAGAGATATACATTTTCGCCAGCTAGCACAAGTTTTTTTTTGGACCTAGAGATCGAATTTTTGCACGATTTTTTGCAGGCATGCTTAGATTGATGAGATCTCCCTCCTCGCCAAATTTCATAATTTTTGGACACTCGTACAATATATTTTGAATTTTTTCCTTCTTAGGCAAATAGCCACCCAAGCGGCCACCGCCGGCCACCGTCTCGGGCGGGCGGCGACTCCAACATCCTCTTGGGGCCCTATGGCAATCATACAAATCAAAAAATCCAAAATGGATCGAGTGGATTTTAATTTGGTACGGGCACAACCATTTTGGAGCGATCCGGGCAAGCCGCGGGCAACCCGTGAGCAAGTGCCAATGATACCAACACTTGCCCGGGGCAAGTTCTCTTGTGCCAAACTCCACCATTGTGCCCAAGGTGCCGTGGGGCAATGATGCCAACCCAGAAAACCAAGGTGGACCACGTGGATTTCAACTTGGCACAAGCGCCACCACCATGAACTTGCCCGCGGGCAAGCCGTGAGCGAGTGGCCCCGTGCCAACTTTTGCCCGGGGCGAGTTCCCCCGTGCCAAACTCTTCCATTTTCCTCAAGGGGCCATGGGGCAATGATGCAAACCCAAAAAACCAAATTGGATCACGCGGATTTTCACTTGGCACATACGCCCCCCCTCAAACTTGCCCGCGGGCAAGCCGTGAGCGAGTGGCCCCGTGCCAACTTTTGCCCGGGGCGGGTTCCCCCGTGCCAAACTCTTCCATTTTCCTCAAGGGGCCATGGGGCAATGATGCCAACCCAAAAAACCAAATTGGATCACGCGGATTTTCACTTGGCACATACGGCCCCCCTCGGACTTGCCCGCGGGCAAGCCGTGAGCGAGTGGCCCCGTGCCAACTTTTGCCCGGGGCGGGTAGCCCCCTGCCAAACTCTTCCATTTTCCTCAAGGTCCCATGGGGCAATGATGCCAACCCAAAAAACCAAATTGGATCACGCGGATTTTCACTTGGCACATACGCCCCCCCGCGGACTTGCCCGCGGGCAAGCCGTGAGCGAGTGCCCCGTGCCAACTTTTGCCCGGGGCGGGTTCCCCCGTGCCAAACTCTTCCATTTTCCTCAAGATCCCATGGGGCAATGATGCCAACCCAAAAAACCAAATTGGATCACGCGGATTTTCACTTGGCACATACGCCCCCCCTCAAACTTGCCCGCGGGCAAGCCGTGAGCGAGTGGCCCCGTGCCAACTTTTGCCCGGGGCGGGTTCCCCCGTGCCAAACTCTTCCATTTTCCTCAAGGTCCCATGGGGCAATGATGCCAACCCAAAAAACCAAATTGGATCACGCGGATTTTCACTTGGCACATACGCCCCCCTCAAACTCGCCCGCGGGCAAGCCGTGAGCGAGTGGCCCCGTGCCAACTTTTGCCCGGGGCGAGTTCCCCCGTGCCAAACTCTTCCATTTTCCTCAAGGGGCCATGGGGCAATGATGCCAACCCAAAAAACCAAATTGGATCACGCGGATTTTCACTTGGCACATACGCCCCCCTCAAACTCGCCCGCGGGCAAGCCGTGAGCGAGTGGCCCCGTGCCAACTTTTGCCCGGGGCGAGTTCCCCCGTGCCAAACTCTTCCATTTTCCTCAAGGGGCCATGGGGCAATGATGCAAACCCAAAAAACCAAATTGGATCACGCGGATTTTCACTTGGCACATACGCCCCCCCTCAAACTTGCCCGCGGGCAAGCCGTGAGCGAGTGGCCCCGTGCCAACTTTTGCCCGGGGCGGGTTCCCCCGTGCCAAACTCTTCCATTTTCCTCAAGGGGCCATGGGGCAATGATGCCAACCCAAAAAACCAAATTGGATCACGCGGATTTTCACTTGGCACATACGCCCCCCTCAAACTCGCCCGCGGGCAAGCCGTGAGCGAGTGGCCCCGTGCCAACTTTTGCCCGGGGCGAGTTCCCCCGTGCCAAACTCTTCCATTTTCCTCAAGGGGCCATGGGGCAATGATGCAAACCCAAAAAACCAAATTGGATCACGCGGATTTTCACTTGGCACATACGCCCCCCCTCAAACTTGCCCGCGGGCAAGCCGTGAGCGAGTGGCCCCGTGCCAACTTTTGCCCGGGGCGGGTTCCCCCGTGCCAAACTCTTCCATTTTCCTCAAGGGGCCATGGGGCAATGATGCCAACCCAAAAAACCAAATTGGATCACGCGGATTTTCACTTGGCACATACGGCCCCCCTCGGACTTGCCCGCGGGCAAGCCGTGAGCGAGTGGCCCCGTGCCAACTTTTGCCCGGGGCGGGTAGCCCCCTGCCAAACTCTTCCATTTTCCTCAAGGTCCCATGGGGCAATGATGCCAACCCA
>JAIUCV010001039.1:137500-142500 GCA_026724425.1 Erythrophleum ivorense | reverse complement strand
TCCCACACACGCGAGACCTTAATGAACGAGCGATGGGGAGACCCCCGCACGCGGCCTGGGGAGACCGGGCGCGGGTTGGAGCGCAATGGGAGCGTCGAATCCCAATGCCAGTTCAACAAAGAGGGGGTGAACGAGAGAGTCGAGTTCGGGGGCTCAAGGGGGGTGGAGAAAAAGTTCGCACAAAGCTTGCATCCCCGCGCACCGCACTTCCACGCCAGCCACACGCATGCTTAAACAGGCGACAGGGTTGCCGCCCTCCCACACACGCGAGACCTTAATGAACGAGCGATGGGGAGACCCCCGCACGCGGCCTGGGGAGACCGGGTGCGGGTTGGAACTCAATGGGATCATCGAAGGGGGGTTGGATCCCAATGACAGGTCAACAAAGTGGCGAGAAATGAAATGAGATCGTCTGGAGGGGCATCAAAGAGATCGTCTGGAGGGGGGAGGAGCAACAACGAGATCAACTGGAGGGGGGAGGAGCAACAAATGTAGTTTCCACGGATTACCTTCGCACACCGCACGCCACCACCCACATGGGACCTCGGGGATGGAGCGATGGGAAGATCCCCGCAAGCGGCCACGAATGACCGGGTGCGGGTTGGAGCCCAATAAACTCGTCGCGACTTCCGGCAACCCCCTTAAAATCCGTCAAATTCCATCTCGATTCACTTGCCCACACATTTTGGGGGTCGCCGGAAAAAGTGGCCGGCCGCCGCCGGAGGATGCCCGGCGGTGGGCGGTGGCCGGCCACTTGTGGTGCCATGCTCGGGCCACCCCTTCCCCTTGCTTGCACCCATAAGGTGCGTGGCAAGGTTGGGGGTGCAGGGGGGGTGAGCATGGCACCAAGAGAGCCTTCCCCCCTAAAGAGCAAAACGCACCCTTTCCATCCTGGCAGGAAGAGATATACATTTTCGCCAGCTAGCACAAGTTTTTTTTTGGACCTAGAGATCGAATTTTTGCACGATTTTTTGCAGGCATGCTTAGATTGATGAGATCTCCCTCCTCGCCAAATTTCATAATTTTTGGACACTCGTACAATATATTTTGAATTTTTTCCTTCTTAGGCAAATAGCCACCCAAGCGGCCACCGCCGGCCACCGTCTCGGGCGGGCGGCGACTCCAACATCCTCTTGGGGCCCTATGGCAATCATACAAATCAAAAAATCCAAAATGGATCGAGTGGATTTTAATTTGGTACGGGCACAACCATTTTGGAGCGATCCGGGCAAGCCGCGGGCAACCCGTGAGCAAGTGCCAATGATACCAACACTTGCCCGGGGCAAGTTCTCTTGTGCCAAACTCCACCATTGTGCCCAAGGTGCCGTGGGGCAATGATGCCAACCCAGAAAACCAAGGTGGACCACGTGGATTTCAACTTGGCACAAGCGCCACCACCATGAACTTGCCCGCGGGCAAGCCGTGAGCGAGTGGCCCCGTGCCAACTTTTGCCCGGGGCGAGTTCCCCCGTGCCAAACTCTTCCATTTTCCTCAAGGGGCCATGGGGCAATGATGCAAACCCAAAAAACCAAATTGGATCACGCGGATTTTCACTTGGCACATACGCCCCCCCTCAAACTTGCCCGCGGGCAAGCCGTGAGCGAGTGGCCCCGTGCCAACTTTTGCCCGGGGCGGGTTCCCCCGTGCCAAACTCTTCCATTTTCCTCAAGGGGCCATGGGGCAATGATGCCAACCCAAAAAACCAAATTGGATCACGCGGATTTTCACTTGGCACATACGGCCCCCCTCGGACTTGCCCGCGGGCAAGCCGTGAGCGAGTGGCCCCGTGCCAACTTTTGCCCGGGGCGGGTAGCCCCCTGCCAAACTCTTCCATTTTCCTCAAGGTCCCATGGGGCAATGATGCCAACCCAAAAAACCAAATTGGATCACGCGGATTTTCACTTGGCACATACGCCCCCCCGCGGACTTGCCCGCGGGCAAGCCGTGAGCGAGTGCCCCGTGCCAACTTTTGCCCGGGGCGGGTTCCCCCGTGCCAAACTCTTCCATTTTCCTCAAGATCCCATGGGGCAATGATGCCAACCCAAAAAACCAAATTGGATCACGCGGATTTTCACTTGGCACATACGCCCCCCCTCAAACTTGCCCGCGGGCAAGCCGTGAGCGAGTGGCCCCGTGCCAACTTTTGCCCGGGGCGGGTTCCCCCGTGCCAAACTCTTCCATTTTCCTCAAGGTCCCATGGGGCAATGATGCCAACCCAAAAAACCAAATTGGATCACGCGGATTTTCACTTGGCACATACGCCCCCCTCAAACTCGCCCGCGGGCAAGCCGTGAGCGAGTGGCCCCGTGCCAACTTTTGCCCGGGGCGAGTTCCCCCGTGCCAAACTCTTCCATTTTCCTCAAGGGGCCATGGGGCAATGATGCCAACCCAAAAAACCAAATTGGATCACGCGGATTTTCACTTGGCACATACGCCCCCCTCAAACTCGCCCGCGGGCAAGCCGTGAGCGAGTGGCCCCGTGCCAACTTTTGCCCGGGGCGAGTTCCCCCGTGCCAAACTCTTCCATTTTCCTCAAGGGGCCATGGGGCAATGATGCAAACCCAAAAAACCAAATTGGATCACGCGGATTTTCACTTGGCACATACGCCCCCCCTCAAACTTGCCCGCGGGCAAGCCGTGAGCGAGTGGCCCCGTGCCAACTTTTGCCCGGGGCGGGTTCCCCCGTGCCAAACTCTTCCATTTTCCTCAAGGGGCCATGGGGCAATGATGCCAACCCAAAAAACCAAATTGGATCACGCGGATTTTCACTTGGCACATACGCCCCCCTCAAACTCGCCCGCGGGCAAGCCGTGAGCGAGTGGCCCCGTGCCAACTTTTGCCCGGGGCGAGTTCCCCCGTGCCAAACTCTTCCATTTTCCTCAAGGGGCCATGGGGCAATGATGCAAACCCAAAAAACCAAATTGGATCACGCGGATTTTCACTTGGCACATACGCCCCCCCTCAAACTTGCCCGCGGGCAAGCCGTGAGCGAGTGGCCCCGTGCCAACTTTTGCCCGGGGCGGGTTCCCCCGTGCCAAACTCTTCCATTTTCCTCAAGGGGCCATGGGGCAATGATGCCAACCCAAAAAACCAAATTGGATCACGCGGATTTTCACTTGGCACATACGGCCCCCCTCGGACTTGCCCGCGGGCAAGCCGTGAGCGAGTGGCCCCGTGCCAACTTTTGCCCGGGGCGGGTAGCCCCCTGCCAAACTCTTCCATTTTCCTCAAGGTCCCATGGGGCAATGATGCCAACCCAAAAAACCAAATTGGATCACGCGGATTTTCACTTGGCACATACGCCCCCCCGCGGACTTGCCCGCGGGCAAGCCGTGAGCGAGTGCCCCGTGCCAACTTTTGCCCGGGGCGGGTTCCCCCGTGCCAAACTCTTCCATTTTCCTCAAGATCCCATGGGGCAATGATGCCAACCCAAAAAACCAAATTGGATCACGCGGATTTTCACTTGGCACATACGCCCCCCCTCAAACTTGCCCGCGGGCAAGCCGTGAGCGAGTGGCCCCGTGCCAACTTTTGCCCGGGGCGGGTTCCCCCGTGCCAAACTCTTCCATTTTCCTCAAGGTCCCATGGGGCAATGATGCCAACCCAAAAAACCAAATTGGATCACGCGGATTTTCACTTGGCACATACGCCCCCCTCAAACTCGCCCGCGGGCAAGCCGTGAGCGAGTGGCCCCGTGCCAACTTTTGCCCGGGGCGAGTTCCCCCGTGCCAAACTCTTCCATTTTCCTCAAGGGGCCATGGGGCAATGATGCCAACCCAAAAAACCAAATTGGATCACGCGGATTTTCACTTGGCACATACGCCCCCCTCAAACTCGCCCGCGGGCAAGCCGTGAGCGAGTGGCCCCGTGCCAACTTTTGCCCGGGGCGAGTTCCCCCGTGCCAAACTCTTCCATTTTCCTCAAGGGGCCATGGGGCAATGATGCAAACCCAAAAAACCAAATTGGATCACGCGGATTTTCACTTGGCACATACGCCCCCCCTCAAACTTGCCCGCGGGCAAGCCGTGAGCGAGTGGCCCCGTGCCAACTTTTGCCCGGGGCGGGTTCCCCCGTGCCAAACTCTTCCATTTTCCTCAAGGGGCCATGGGGCAATGATGCCAACCCAAAAAACCAAATTGGATCACGCGGATTTTCACTTGGCACATACGCCCCCCTCAAACTCGCCCGCGGGCAAGCCGTGAGCGAGTGGCCCCGTGCCAACTTTTGCCCGGGGCGAGTTCCCCCGTGCCAAACTCTTCCATTTTCCTCAAGGGGCCATGGGGCAATGATGCAAACCCAAAAAACCAAATTGGATCACGCGGATTTTCACTTGGCACATACGCCCCCCCTCAAACTTGCCCGCGGGCAAGCCGTGAGCGAGTGGCCCCGTGCCAACTTTTGCCCGGGGCGGGTTCCCCCGTGCCAAACTCTTCCATTTTCCTCAAGGTGCCATGGGGCAATGATGCCAACCCAAAAAACCAAATTGGATCACGCGGATTTTCACTTGGCACATACGCCCCCCCTCGGACTTGCCCGCGGGCAAGCCGTGAGCGAGTGGCCCCGTGCCAACTTTTGCCCGGGGCGGGTTCCCCCGTGCCAAACTCTTCCATTTTCCTCAAGATCCCATGGGGCAATGATGCCAACCCAAAAAACCAAATTGGATCACGCGGATTTTCACTTGGCACATACGCCCCCCTCAAACTTGCCCGCGGGCAAGCCGTGAGCGAGTGGCCCCGTGCCAACTTTTGCCCGGGGCGGGTTCCCCCGTGCCAAACTCTTCCATTTTCCTCAAGATCCCATGGGGCAATGATGCCAACCCAAAAAACCAAATTGGATCACGCGGATTTCCACTTGCCACATGCCCCCCCGCCTTGAACTTGCCCGCGGGCAAGCCGTGAGCGAGTGGCCCCGTGCCAACTTTTGCCCGGGGCGGGTTCCCCCGTGCCAAACTCTTCCATTTTCCTCAAGGTGCCATGGGGCAATGATGCCAACCCAAAAAA
>JAIUCV010001039.1:125000-127500 GCA_026724425.1 Erythrophleum ivorense | reverse complement strand
CCCCCCTCGGACTTGCCCGCGGGCAAGCCGTGAGCGAGTGGCCCCGTGCCAACTTTTGCCCGGGGCGGGTAGCCCCCTGCCAAACTCTTCCATTTTCCTCAAGGTCCCATGGGGCAATGATGCCAACCCAAAAAACCAAATTGGATCACGCGGATTTTCACTTGGCACATACGCCCCCCCGCGGACTTGCCCGCGGGCAAGCCGTGAGCGAGTGCCCCGTGCCAACTTTTGCCCGGGGCGGGTTCCCCCGTGCCAAACTCTTCCATTTTCCTCAAGATCCCATGGGGCAATGATGCCAACCCAAAAAACCAAATTGGATCACGCGGATTTTCACTTGGCACATACGCCCCCCCTCAAACTTGCCCGCGGGCAAGCCGTGAGCGAGTGGCCCCGTGCCAACTTTTGCCCGGGGCGGGTTCCCCCGTGCCAAACTCTTCCATTTTCCTCAAGGTCCCATGGGGCAATGATGCCAACCCAAAAAACCAAATTGGATCACGCGGATTTTCACTTGGCACATACGCCCCCCTCAAACTCGCCCGCGGGCAAGCCGTGAGCGAGTGGCCCCGTGCCAACTTTTGCCCGGGGCGAGTTCCCCCGTGCCAAACTCTTCCATTTTCCTCAAGGGGCCATGGGGCAATGATGCCAACCCAAAAAACCAAATTGGATCACGCGGATTTTCACTTGGCACATACGCCCCCCTCAAACTCGCCCGCGGGCAAGCCGTGAGCGAGTGGCCCCGTGCCAACTTTTGCCCGGGGCGAGTTCCCCCGTGCCAAACTCTTCCATTTTCCTCAAGGGGCCATGGGGCAATGATGCAAACCCAAAAAACCAAATTGGATCACGCGGATTTTCACTTGGCACATACGCCCCCCCTCAAACTGGCCCGCGGGCAAGCCGTGAGCGAGTGGCCCCGTGCCAACTTTTGCCCGGGGCGGGTTCCCCCGTGCCAAACTCTTCCATTTTCCTCAAGGGGCCATGGGGCAATGATGCCAACCCAAAAAACCAAATTGGATCACGCGGATTTTCACTTGGCACATACGCCCCCCTCAAACTCGCCCGCGGGCAAGCCGTGAGCGAGTGGCCCCGTGCCAACTTTTGCCCGGGGCGAGTTCCCCCGTGCCAAACTCTTCCATTTTCCTCAAGGGGCCATGGGGCAATGATGCAAACCCAAAAAACCAAATTGGATCACGCGGATTTTCACTTGGCACATACGCCCCCCCTCAAACTTGCCCGCGGGCAAGCCGTGAGCGAGTGGCCCCGTGCCAACTTTTGCCCGGGGCGGGTTCCCCCGTGCCAAACTCTTCCATTTTCCTCAAGGGGCCATGGGGCAATGATGCCAACCCAAAAAACCAAATTGGATCACGCGGATTTTCACTTGGCACATACGGCCCCCCTCGGACTTGCCCGCGGGCAAGCCGTGAGCGAGTGGCCCCGTGCCAACTTTTGCCCGGGGCGGGTAGCCCCCTGCCAAACTCTTCCATTTTCCTCAAGGTCCCATGGGGCAATGATGCCAACCCAAAAAACCAAATTGGATCACGCGGATTTTCACTTGGCACATACGCCCCCCCGCGGACTTGCCCGCGGGCAAGCCGTGAGCGAGTGCCCCGTGCCAACTTTTGCCCGGGGCGGGTTCCCCCGTGCCAAACTCTTCCATTTTCCTCAAGATCCCATGGGGCAATGATGCCAACCCAAAAAACCAAATTGGATCACGCGGATTTTCACTTGGCACATACGCCCCCCCTCAAACTTGCCCGCGGGCAAGCCGTGAGCGAGTGGCCCCGTGCCAACTTTTGCCCGGGGCGGGTTCCCCCGTGCCAAACTCTTCCATTTTCCTCAAGGTCCCATGGGGCAATGATGCCAACCCAAAAAACCAAATTGGATCACGCGGATTTTCACTTGGCACATACGCCCCCCTCAAACTCGCCCGCGGGCAAGCCGTGAGCGAGTGGCCCCGTGCCAACTTTTGCCCGGGGCGAGTTCCCCCGTGCCAAACTCTTCCATTTTCCTCAAGGGGCCATGGGGCAATGATGCCAACCCAAAAAACCAAATTGGATCACGCGGATTTTCACTTGGCACATACGCCCCCCTCAAACTCGCCCGCGGGCAAGCCGTGAGCGAGTGGCCCCGTGCCAACTTTTGCCCGGGGCGAGTTCCCCCGTGCCAAACTCTTCCATTTTCCTCAAGGGGCCATGGGGCAATGATGCAAACCCAAAAAACCAAATTGGATCACGCGGATTTTCACTTGGCACATACGCCCCCCCTCAAACTTGCCCGCGGGCAAGCCGGTGAGCGAGTGGCCCCGTGCCAACTTTTGCCCGGGGCGGGTTCCCCCGTGCCAAACTCTTCCATTTTCCTCAAGGGGCCATGGGGCAATGATGCCAACCCAAAAAACCAAATTGGATCACGCGGATTTTCACTTGGCACATACGCCCCCCTCAAACTCGCCCGCGGGCAAGCCGTGAGCGAGTGGCCCCGTGCCAACTTTTGCCCGGGGCGAGTT
>JAIUCV010001039.1:112500-115000 GCA_026724425.1 Erythrophleum ivorense | reverse complement strand
GCTTAGATTGATGAGATCTCCCTCCTCGCCAAATTTCATAATTTTTGGACACTCGTACAATATATTTTGAATTTTTTCCTTCTTAGGCAAATAGCCACCCAAGCGGCCACCGCCGGCCACCGTCTCGGGCGGGCGGCGACTCCAACATCCTCTTGGGGCCCTATGGCAATCATACAAATCAAAAAATCCAAAATGGATCGAGTGGATTTTAATTTGGTACGGGCACAACCATTTTGGAGCGATCCGGGCAAGCCGCGGGCAACCCGTGAGCAAGTGCCAATGATACCAACACTTGCCCGGGGCAAGTTCTCTTGTGCCAAACTCCACCATTGTGCCCAAGGTGCCGTGGGGCAATGATGCCAACCCAGAAAACCAAGGTGGACCACGTGGATTTCAACTTGGCACAAGCGCCACCACCATGAACTTGCCCGCGGGCAAGCCGTGAGCGAGTGGCCCCGTGCCAACTTTTGCCCGGGGCGAGTTCCCCCGTGCCAAACTCTTCCATTTTCCTCAAGGGGCCATGGGGCAATGATGCAAACCCAAAAAACCAAATTGGATCACGCGGATTTTCACTTGGCACATACGCCCCCCCTCAAACTTGCCCGCGGGCAAGCCGGTGAGCGAGTGGCCCCGTGCCAACTTTTGCCCGGGGCGGGTTCCCCCGTGCCAAACTCTTCCATTTTCCTCAAGGGGCCATGGGGCAATGATGCCAACCCAAAAAACCAAATTGGATCACGCGGATTTTCACTTGGCACATACGGCCCCCCTCGGACTTGCCCGCGGGCAAGCCGTGAGCGAGTGGCCCCGTGCCAACTTTTGCCCGGGGCGGGTAGCCCCCTGCCAAACTCTTCCATTTTCCTCAAGGTCCCATGGGGCAATGATGCCAACCCAAAAAACCAAATTGGATCACGCGGATTTTCACTTGGCACATACGCCCCCCCGCGGACTTGCCCGCGGGCAAGCCGTGAGCGAGTGCCCCGTGCCAACTTTTGCCCGGGGCGGGTTCCCCCGTGCCAAACTCTTCCATTTTCCTCAAGATCCCATGGGGCAATGATGCCAACCCAAAAAACCAAATTGGATCACGCGGATTTTCACTTGGCACATACGCCCCCCCTCAAACTTGCCCGCGGGCAAGCCGTGAGCGAGTGGCCCCGTGCCAACTTTTGCCCGGGGCGGGTTCCCCCGTGCCAAACTCTTCCATTTTCCTCAAGGTCCCATGGGGCAATGATGCCAACCCAAAAAACCAAATTGGATCACGCGGATTTTCACTTGGCACATACGCCCCCCTCAAACTCGCCCGCGGGCAAGCCGTGAGCGAGTGGCCCCGTGCCAACTTTTGCCCGGGGCGAGTTCCCCCGTGCCAAACTCTTCCATTTTCCTCAAGGGGCCATGGGGCAATGATGCCAACCCAAAAAACCAAATTGGATCACGCGGATTTTCACTTGGCACATACGCCCCCCTCAAACTCGCCCGCGGGCAAGCCGTGAGCGAGTGGCCCCGTGCCAACTTTTGCCCGGGGCGAGTTCCCCCGTGCCAAACTCTTCCATTTTCCTCAAGGGGCCATGGGGCAATGATGCAAACCCAAAAAACCAAATTGGATCACGCGGATTTTCACTTGGCACATACGCCCCCCCTCAAACTTGCCCGCGGGCAAGCCGTGAGCGAGTGGCCCCGTGCCAACTTTTGCCCGGGGCGGGTTCCCCCGTGCCAAACTCTTCCATTTTCCTCAAGGGGCCATGGGGCAATGATGCCAACCCAAAAAACCAAATTGGATCACGCGGATTTTCACTTGGCACATACGCCCCCCTCAAACTCGCCCGCGGGCAAGCCGTGAGCGAGTGGCCCCGTGCCAACTTTTGCCCGGGGCGAGTTCCCCCGTGCCAAACTCTTCCATTTTCCTCAAGGGGCCATGGGGCAATGATGCAAACCCAAAAAACCAAATTGGATCACGCGGATTTTCACTTGGCACATACGCCCCCCCTCAAACTTGCCCGCGGGCAAGCCGTGAGCGAGTGGCCCCGTGCCAACTTTTGCCCGGGGCGGGTTCCCCCGTGCCAAACTCTTCCATTTTCCTCAAGGTGCCATGGGGCAATGATGCCAACCCAAAAAACCAAATTGGATCACGCGGATTTTCACTTGGCACATACGCCCCCCCTCGGACTTGCCCGCGGGCAAGCCGTGAGCGAGTGGCCCCGTGCCAACTTTTGCCCGGGGCGGGTTCCCCCGTGCCAAACTCTTCCATTTTCCTCAAGATCCCATGGGGCAATGATGCCAACCCAAAAAACCAAATTGGATCACGCGGATTTTCACTTGGCACATACGCCCCCCTCAAACTTGCCCGCGGGCAAGCCGTGAGCGAGTGGCCCCGTGCCAACTTTTGCCCGGGGCGGGTTCCCCCGTGCCAAACTCTTCCATTTTCCTCAAGATCCCATGGGGCAATGATGCCAACCCAAAAAACCAAATTGGATCACGCGGATTTCCACTTGCCACATGCCCCCCC
>JAIUCV010001039.1:90000-92500 GCA_026724425.1 Erythrophleum ivorense | reverse complement strand
ACGCCAGCCACACGCATGCTTATACAGGCGACAGGGTTGCCGCCCTCCCACACACGCGGGACCTTAATGAACGAGCGATGGGGAGACCCCCGCACGCGGCCTGGGAAGACCGGGCGCGGGTTGGAACGCAATGGGACGATCGAATCCCAATGCCAGTTCAACAAAGAGGGGGTGAACGAGAGAGTCAAGTTCGAGGGCTCAAGGGGGGTGGAGAAAAAGTTCGCACAAAGCTTGCATCCCCGCGCACCGCACTTCCACGCCAGCCACACGCATGCTTATACAGGCGGCAGGGTTGCCGCCCTCCCACACACGCGAGACCTTAATGAACGAGCGATGGGGAGACCCCCGCACGCGGCCTGGGGAGACCGGGCGCGGGTTGGAGCGCAATGGGAGCGTCGAATCCCAATGCCAGTTCAACAAAGAGGGGGTGAACGAGAGAGTCGAGTTCGGGGGCTCAAGGGGGGTGGAGAAAAAGTTCGCACAAAGCTTGCATCCCCGCGCACCGCACTTCCACGCCAGCCACACGCATGCTTAAACAGGCGACAGGGTTGCCGCCCTCCCACACACGCGAGACCTTAATGAACGAGCGATGGGGAGACCCCCGCACGCGGCCTGGGGAGACCGGGTGCGGGTTGGAACTCAATGGGATCATCGAAGGGGGGTTGGATCCCAATGACAGGTCAACAAAGTGGCGAGAAATGAAATGAGATCGTCTGGAGGGGCATCAAAGAGATCGTCTGGAGGGGGGAGGAGCAACAACGAGATCAACTGGAGGGGGGAGGAGCAACAAATGTAGTTTCCACGGATTACCTTCGCACACCGCACGCCACCACCCACATGGGACCTCGGGGATGGAGCGATGGGAAGATCCCCGCAAGCGGCCACGAATGACCGGGTGCGGGTTGGAGCCCAATAAACTCGTCGCGACTTCCGGCAACCCCCTTAAAATCCGTCAAATTCCATCTCGATTCACTTGCCCACACATTTTGGGGGTCGCCGGAAAAAGTGGCCGGCCGCCGCCGGAGGATGCCCGGCGGTGGGCGGTGGCCGGCCACTTGTGGTGCCATGCTCGGGCCACCCCTTCCCCTTGCTTGCACCCATAAGGTGCGTGGCAAGGTTGGGGGTGCAGGGGGGGTGAGCATGGCACCAAGAGAGCCTTCCCCCCTAAAGAGCAAAACGCACCCTTTCCATCCTGGCAGGAAGAGATATACATTTTCGCCAGCTAGCACAAGTTTTTTTTTGGACCTAGAGATCGAATTTTTGCACGATTTTTTGCAGGCATGCTTAGATTGATGAGATCTCCCTCCTCGCCAAATTTCATAATTTTTGGACACTCGTACAATATATTTTGAATTTTTTCCTTCTTAGGCAAATAGCCACCCAAGCGGCCACCGCCGGCCACCGTCTCGGGCGGGCGGCGACTCCAACATCCTCTTGGGGCCCTATGGCAATCATACAAATCAAAAAATCCAAAATGGATCGAGTGGATTTTAATTTGGTACGGGCACAACCATTTTGGAGCGATCCGGGCAAGCCGCGGGCAACCCGTGAGCAAGTGCCAATGATACCAACACTTGCCCGGGGCAAGTTCTCTTGTGCCAAACTCCACCATTGTGCCCAAGGTGCCGTGGGGCAATGATGCCAACCCAGAAAACCAAGGTGGACCACGTGGATTTCAACTTGGCACAAGCGCCACCACCATGAACTTGCCCGCGGGCAAGCCGTGAGCGAGTGGCCCCGTGCCAACTTTTGCCCGGGGCGAGTTCCCCCGTGCCAAACTCTTCCATTTTCCTCAAGGGGCCATGGGGCAATGATGCAAACCCAAAAAACCAAATTGGATCACGCGGATTTTCACTTGGCACATACGCCCCCCCTCAAACTTGCCCGCGGGCAAGCCGTGAGCGAGTGGCCCCGTGCCAACTTTTGCCCGGGGCGGGTTCCCCCGTGCCAAACTCTTCCATTTTCCTCAAGGGGCCATGGGGCAATGATGCCAACCCAAAAAACCAAATTGGATCACGCGGATTTTCACTTGGCACATACGGCCCCCCTCGGACTTGCCCGCGGGCAAGCCGTGAGCGAGTGGCCCCGTGCCAACTTTTGCCCGGGGCGGGTAGCCCCCTGCCAAACTCTTCCATTTTCCTCAAGGTCCCATGGGGCAATGATGCCAACCCAAAAAACCAAATTGGATCACGCGGATTTTCACTTGGCACATACGCCCCCCCGCGGACTTGCCCGCGGGCAAGCCGTGAGCGAGTGCCCCGTGCCAACTTTTGCCCGGGGCGGGTTCCCCCGTGCCAAACTCTTCCATTTTCCTCAAGATCCCATGGGGCAATGATGCCAACCCAAAAAACCAAATTGGATCACGCGGATTTTCACTTGGCACATACGCCCCCCCTCAAACTTGCCCGCGGGCAAGCCGTGAGCGAGTGGCCCCGTGCCAACTTTTGCCCGGGGCGGGTTCCCCCGTGCCAAACTCTTCCATTTTCCTCAAGGTCCCATG
>JAIUCV010001039.1:77500-80000 GCA_026724425.1 Erythrophleum ivorense | reverse complement strand
GGGTTGGAACTCAATGGGATCATCGAAGGGGGGTTGGATCCCAATGACAGGTCAACAAAGTGGCGAGAAATGAAATGAGATCGTCTGGAGGGGCATCAAAGAGATCGTCTGGAGGGGGGAGGAGCAACAACGAGATCAACTGGAGGGGGGAGGAGCAACAAATGTAGTTTCCACGGATTACCTTCGCACACCGCACGCCACCACCCACATGGGACCTCGGGGATGGAGCGATGGGAAGATCCCCGCAAGCGGCCACGAATGACCGGGTGCGGGTTGGAGCCCAATAAACTCGTCGCGACTTCCGGCAACCCCCTTAAAATCCGTCAAATTCCATCTCGATTCACTTGCCCACACATTTTGGGGGTCGCCGGAAAAAGTGGCCGGCCGCCGCCGGAGGATGCCCGGCGGTGGGCGGTGGCCGGCCACTTGTGGTGCCATGCTCGGGCCACCCCTTCCCCTTGCTTGCACCCATAAGGTGCGTGGCAAGGTTGGGGGTGCAGGGGGGGTGAGCATGGCACCAAGAGAGCCTTCCCCCCTAAAGAGCAAAACGCACCCTTTCCATCCTGGCAGGAAGAGATATACATTTTCGCCAGCTAGCACAAGTTTTTTTTTGGACCTAGAGATCGAATTTTTGCACGATTTTTTGCAGGCATGCTTAGATTGATGAGATCTCCCTCCTCGCCAAATTTCATAATTTTTGGACACTCGTACAATATATTTTGAATTTTTTCCTTCTTAGGCAAATAGCCACCCAAGCGGCCACCGCCGGCCACCGTCTCGGGCGGGCGGCGACTCCAACATCCTCTTGGGGCCCTATGGCAATCATACAAATCAAAAAATCCAAAATGGATCGAGTGGATTTTAATTTGGTACGGGCACAACCATTTTGGAGCGATCCGGGCAAGCCGCGGGCAACCCGTGAGCAAGTGCCAATGATACCAACACTTGCCCGGGGCAAGTTCTCTTGTGCCAAACTCCACCATTGTGCCCAAGGTGCCGTGGGGCAATGATGCCAACCCAGAAAACCAAGGTGGACCACGTGGATTTCAACTTGGCACAAGCGCCACCACCATGAACTTGCCCGCGGGCAAGCCGTGAGCGAGTGGCCCCGTGCCAACTTTTGCCCGGGGCGAGTTCCCCCGTGCCAAACTCTTCCATTTTCCTCAAGGGGCCATGGGGCAATGATGCAAACCCAAAAAACCAAATTGGATCACGCGGATTTTCACTTGGCACATACGCCCCCCCTCAAACTTGCCCGCGGGCAAGCCGTGAGCGAGTGGCCCCGTGCCAACTTTTGCCCGGGGCGGGTTCCCCCGTGCCAAACTCTTCCATTTTCCTCAAGGGGCCATGGGGCAATGATGCCAACCCAAAAAACCAAATTGGATCACGCGGATTTTCACTTGGCACATACGGCCCCCCTCGGACTTGCCCGCGGGCAAGCCGTGAGCGAGTGGCCCCGTGCCAACTTTTGCCCGGGGCGGGTAGCCCCCTGCCAAACTCTTCCATTTTCCTCAAGGTCCCATGGGGCAATGATGCCAACCCAAAAAACCAAATTGGATCACGCGGATTTTCACTTGGCACATACGCCCCCCCGCGGACTTGCCCGCGGGCAAGCCGTGAGCGAGTGCCCCGTGCCAACTTTTGCCCGGGGCGGGTTCCCCCGTGCCAAACTCTTCCATTTTCCTCAAGATCCCATGGGGCAATGATGCCAACCCAAAAAACCAAATTGGATCACGCGGATTTTCACTTGGCACATACGCCCCCCCTCAAACTTGCCCGCGGGCAAGCCGTGAGCGAGTGGCCCCGTGCCAACTTTTGCCCGGGGCGGGTTCCCCCGTGCCAAACTCTTCCATTTTCCTCAAGGTCCCATGGGGCAATGATGCCAACCCAAAAAACCAAATTGGATCACGCGGATTTTCACTTGGCACATACGCCCCCCTCAAACTCGCCCGCGGGCAAGCCGTGAGCGAGTGGCCCCGTGCCAACTTTTGCCCGGGGCGAGTTCCCCCGTGCCAAACTCTTCCATTTTCCTCAAGGGGCCATGGGGCAATGATGCAAACCCAAAAAACCAAATTGGATCACGCGGATTTTCACTTGGCACATACGCCCCCCCTCAAACTTGCCCGCGGGCAAGCCGTGAGCGAGTGGCCCCGTGCCAACTTTTGCCCGGGGCGGGTTCCCCCGTGCCAAACTCTTCCATTTTCCTCAAGGGGCCATGGGGCAATGATGCCAACCCAAAAAACCAAATTGGATCACGCGGATTTTCACTTGGCACATACGCCCCCCTCAAACTCGCCCGCGGGCAAGCCGTGAGCGAGTGGCCCCGTGCCAACTTTTGCCCGGGGCGAGTTCCCCCGTGCCAAACTCTTCCATTTTCCTCAAGGGGCCATGGGGCAATGATGCAAACCCAAAAAACCAAATTGGATCACGCGGATTTTCACTTGGCACATACGCCCCCCCTCAAACTTGCCCGCGGGCAAGCCGTGAGCGAGTGGCCCCG
>JAIUCV010001039.1:65000-67500 GCA_026724425.1 Erythrophleum ivorense | reverse complement strand
CTCTTGGGGCCCTATGGCAATCATACAAATCAAAAAATCCAAAATGGATCGAGTGGATTTTAATTTGGTACGGGCACAACCATTTTGGAGCGATCCGGGCAAGCCGCGGGCAACCCGTGAGCAAGTGCCAATGATACCAACACTTGCCCGGGGCAAGTTCTCTTGTGCCAAACTCCACCATTGTGCCCAAGGTGCCGTGGGGCAATGATGCCAACCCAGAAAACCAAGGTGGACCACGTGGATTTCAACTTGGCACAAGCGCCACCACCATGAACTTGCCCGCGGGCAAGCCGTGAGCGAGTGGCCCCGTGCCAACTTTTGCCCGGGGCGAGTTCCCCCGTGCCAAACTCTTCCATTTTCCTCAAGGGGCCATGGGGCAATGATGCAAACCCAAAAAACCAAATTGGATCACGCGGATTTTCACTTGGCACATACGCCCCCCTCAAACTTGCCCGCGGGCAAGCCGTGAGCGAGTGGCCCCGTGCCAACTTTTGCCCGGGGCGGGTTCCCCCGTGCCAAACTCTTCCATTTTCCTCAAGGGGCCATGGGGCAATGATGCCAACCCAAAAAACCAAATTGGATCACGCGGATTTTCACTTGGCACATACGGCCCCCCTCGGACTTGCCCGCGGGCAAGCCGGTGAGCGAGTGGCCCCGTGCCAACTTTTGCCCGGGGCGGGTAGCCCCCTGCCAAACTCTTCCATTTTCCTCAAGGTCCCATGGGGCAATGATGCCAACCCAAAAAACCAAATTGGATCACGCGGATTTTCACTTGGCACATACGCCCCCCCGCGGACTTGCCCGCGGGCAAGCCGTGAGCGAGTGCCCCGTGCCAACTTTTGCCCGGGGCGGGTTCCCCCGTGCCAAACTCTTCCATTTTCCTCAAGATCCCATGGGGCAATGATGCCAACCCAAAAAACCAAATTGGATCACGCGGATTTTCACTTGGCACATACGCCCCCCCTCAAACTTGCCCGCGGGCAAGCCGTGAGCGAGTGGCCCCGTGCCAACTTTTGCCCGGGGCGGGTTCCCCCGTGCCAAACTCTTCCATTTTCCTCAAGGTCCCATGGGGCAATGATGCCAACCCAAAAAACCAAATTGGATCACGCGGATTTTCACTTGGCACATACGCCCCCCTCAAACTCGCCCGCGGGCAAGCCGTGAGCGAGTGGCCCCGTGCCAACTTTTGCCCGGGGCGAGTTCCCCCGTGCCAAACTCTTCCATTTTCCTCAAGGGGCCATGGGGCAATGATGCCAACCCAAAAAACCAAATTGGATCACGCGGATTTTCACTTGGCACATACGCCCCCCTCAAACTCGCCCGCGGGCAAGCCGTGAGCGAGTGGCCCCGTGCCAACTTTTGCCCGGGGCGAGTTCCCCCGTGCCAAACTCTTCCATTTTCCTCAAGGGGCCATGGGGCAATGATGCAAACCCAAAAAACCAAATTGGATCACGCGGATTTTCACTTGGCACATACGCCCCCCCTCAAACTTGCCCGCGGGCAAGCCGTGAGCGAGTGGCCCCGTGCCAACTTTTGCCCGGGGCGGGTTCCCCCGTGCCAAACTCTTCCATTTTCCTCAAGGGGCCATGGGGCAATGATGCCAACCCAAAAAACCAAATTGGATCACGCGGATTTTCACTTGGCACATACGCCCCCCTCAAACTCGCCCGCGGGCAAGCCGTGAGCGAGTGGCCCCGTGCCAACTTTTGCCCGGGGCGAGTTCCCCCGTGCCAAACTCTTCCATTTTCCTCAAGGGGCCATGGGGCAATGATGCAAACCCAAAAAACCAAATTGGATCACGCGGATTTTCACTTGGCACATACGCCCCCCCTCAAACTTGCCCGCGGGCAAGCCGTGAGCGAGTGGCCCCGTGCCAACTTTTGCCCGGGGCGGGTTCCCCCGTGCCAAACTCTTCCATTTTCCTCAAGGTGCCATGGGGCAATGATGCCAACCCAAAAAACCAAATTGGATCACGCGGATTTTCACTTGGCACATACGCCCCCCCTCGGACTTGCCCGCGGGCAAGCCGTGAGCGAGTGGCCCCGTGCCAACTTTTGCCCGGGGCGGGTTCCCCCGTGCCAAACTCTTCCATTTTCCTCAAGATCCCATGGGGCAATGATGCCACCCAAAAAACCAAATTGGATCACGCGGATTTTCACTTGGCACATACGCCCCCCTCAAACTTGCCCGCGGGCAAGCCGTGAGCGAGTGGCCCCGTGCCAACTTTTGCCCGGGGCGGGTTCCCCCGTGCCAAACTCTTCCATTTTCCTCAAGATCCCATGGGGCAATGATGCCAACCCAAAAAACCAAATTGGATCACGCGGATTTCCACTTGCCACATGCCCCCCCGCCTTGAACTTGCCCGCGGGCAAGCCGTGAGCGAGTGGCCCCGTGCCAACTTTTGCCCGGGGCGGGTTCCCCCGTGCCAAACTCTTCCATTTTCCTCAAGGTGCCATGGGGCAATGATGCCAACCCAAAAAACCAAATTGGATCACGCGGA
>JAIUCV010001039.1:52500-57500 GCA_026724425.1 Erythrophleum ivorense | reverse complement strand
TCAGGTGCTAGGGCTCAAGGGGGTAAAACAAGGGAGTCAACGGGGTAAACGAGGGAGTCAAGGGGCTAAACGAGGGAGTCAAGGGCTCAAGGGGAGGAAATGAGAAGGGCTCAACCGGCGGAGGAACAAACAAGGGATGGGGAAGTCCGAAAACAATCGTATCCCCGCGCACCACACTTCCACGCCAGCCACACGCATGCTTATACAGGCCACAGGGTTGCCGCCCTCCCACACACGCGAGACCTTAATGAACGAGCGATGGGGAGACCCCCGCACGCGGCCTGGGAAGACCGGGCGCGGGTTGGAACGCAATGGGACGATCGAATCCCAATGCCAGCTCAACAAAGAAGAGGGGGTGAACGAGAGAGTCGAGTTCGAGGGCTCAAGGGGGGTGGAGAAAAAGTCCGAAAACAATCGTATCCCCACGCACCGCACTTCCACGCCAGCCACACGCATGCTTATACAGGCGACAGGGTTGCCGCCCTCCCACACACGCGGGACCTTAATGAACGAGCGATGGGGAGACCCCCGCACGCGGCCTGGGAAGACCGGGCGCGGGTTGGAACGCAATGGGACGATCGAATCCCAATGCCAGTTCAACAAAGAGGGGGTGAACGAGAGAGTCAAGTTCGAGGGCTCAAGGGGGGTGGAGAAAAAGTTCGCACAAAGCTTGCATCCCCGCGCACCGCACTTCCACGCCAGCCACACGCATGCTTATACAGGCGGCAGGGTTGCCGCCCTCCCACACACGCGAGACCTTAATGAACGAGCGATGGGGAGACCCCCGCACGCGGCCTGGGGAGACCGGGCGCGGGTTGGAGCGCAATGGGAGCGTCGAATCCCAATGCCAGTTCAACAAAGAGGGGGTGAACGAGAGAGTCGAGTTCGGGGGCTCAAGGGGGGTGGAGAAAAAGTTCGCACAAAGCTTGCATCCCCGCGCACCGCACTTCCACGCCAGCCACACGCATGCTTAAACAGGCGACAGGGTTGCCGCCCTCCCACACACGCGAGACCTTAATGAACGAGCGATGGGGAGACCCCCGCACGCGGCCTGGGGAGACCGGGTGCGGGTTGGAACTCAATGGGATCATCGAAGGGGGGTTGGATCCCAATGACAGGTCAACAAAGTGGCGAGAAATGAAATGAGATCGTCTGGAGGGGCATCAAAGAGATCGTCTGGAGGGGGGAGGAGCAACAACGAGATCAACTGGAGGGGGGAGGAGCAACAAATGTAGTTTCCACGGATTACCTTCGCACACCGCACGCCACCACCCACATGGGACCTCGGGGATGGAGCGATGGGAAGATCCCCGCAAGCGGCCACGAATGACCGGGTGCGGGTTGGAGCCCAATAAACTCGTCGCGACTTCCGGCAACCCCCTTAAAATCCGTCAAATTCCATCTCGATTCACTTGCCCACACATTTTGGGGGTCGCCGGAAAAAGTGGCCGGCCGCCGCCGGAGGATGCCCGGCGGTGGGCGGTGGCCGGCCACTTGTGGTGCCATGCTCGGGCCACCCCTTCCCCTTGCTTGCACCTATAAGGTGCGTGGCAAGGTTGGGGGTGCAGGGGGGGTGAGCATGGCACCAAGAGAGCCTTCCCCCCTAAAGAGCAAAACGCACCCTTTCCATCCTGGCAGGAAGAGATATACATTTTCGCCAGCTAGCACAAGTTTTTTTTTGGACCTAGAGATCGAATTTTTGCACGATTTTTTGCAGGCATGCTTAGATTGATGAGATCTCCCTCCTCGCCAAATTTCATAATTTTTGGACACTCGTACAATATATTTTGAATTTTTTCCTTCTTAGGCAAATAGCCACCCAAGCGGCCACCGCCGGCCACCGTCTCGGGCGGGCGGCGACTCCAACATCCTCTTGGGGCCCTATGGCAATCATACAAATCAAAAAATCCAAAATGGATCGAGTGGATTTTAATTTGGTACGGGCACAACCATTTTGGAGCGATCCGGGCAAGCCGCGGGCAACCCGTGAGCAAGTGCCAATGATACCAACACTTGCCCGGGGCAAGTTCTCTTGTGCCAAACTCCACCATTGTGCCCAAGGTGCCGTGGGGCAATGATGCCAACCCAGAAAACCAAGGTGGACCACGTGGATTTCAACTTGGCACAAGCGCCACCACCATGAACTTGCCCGCGGGCAAGCCGTGAGCGAGTGGCCCCGTGCCAACTTTTGCCCGGGGCGAGTTCCCCCGTGCCAAACTCTTCCATTTTCCTCAAGGGGCCATGGGGCAATGATGCAAACCCAAAAAACCAAATTGGATCACGCGGATTTTCACTTGGCACATACGCCCCCCCTCAAACTTGCCCGCGGGCAAGCCGTGAGCGAGTGGCCCCGTGCCAACTTTTGCCCGGGGCGGGTTCCCCCGTGCCAAACTCTTCCATTTTCCTCAAGGGGCCATGGGGCAATGATGCCAACCCAAAAAACCAAATTGGATCACGCGGATTTTCACTTGGCACATACGGCCCCCCTCGGACTTGCCCGCGGGCAAGCCGTGAGCGAGTGGCCCCGTGCCAACTTTTGCCCGGGGCGGGTAGCCCCCTGCCAAACTCTTCCATTTTCCTCAAGGTCCCATGGGGCAATGATGCCAACCCAAAAAACCAAATTGGATCACGCGGATTTTCACTTGGCACATACGCCCCCCCGCGGACTTGCCCGCGGGCAAGCCGTGAGCGAGTGCCCCGTGCCAACTTTTGCCCGGGGCGGGTTCCCCCGTGCCAAACTCTTCCATTTTCCTCAAGATCCCATGGGGCAATGATGCCAACCCAAAAAACCAAATTGGATCACGCGGATTTTCACTTGGCACATACGCCCCCCCTCAAACTTGCCCGCGGGCAAGCCGTGAGCGAGTGGCCCCGTGCCAACTTTTGCCCGGGGCGGGTTCCCCCGTGCCAAACTCTTCCATTTTCCTCAAGGTCCCATGGGGCAATGATGCCAACCCAAAAAACCAAATTGGATCACGCGGATTTTCACTTGGCACATACGCCCCCCTCAAACTCGCCCGCGGGCAAGCCGTGAGCGAGTGGCCCCGTGCCAACTTTTGCCCGGGGCGAGTTCCCCCGTGCCAAACTCTTCCATTTTCCTCAAGGGGCCATGGGGCAATGATGCCAACCCAAAAAACCAAATTGGATCACGCGGATTTTCACTTGGCACATACGCCCCCCTCAAACTCGCCCGCGGGCAAGCCGTGAGCGAGTGGCCCCGTGCCAACTTTTGCCCGGGGCGAGTTCCCCCGTGCCAAACTCTTCCATTTTCCTCAAGGGGCCATGGGGCAATGATGCAAACCCAAAAAACCAAATTGGATCACGCGGATTTTCACTTGGCACATACGCCCCCCCTCAAACTTGCCCGCGGGCAAGCCGTGAGCGAGTGGCCCCGTGCCAACTTTTGCCCGGGGCGGGTTCCCCCGTGCCAAACTCTTCCATTTTCCTCAAGGGGCCATGGGGCAATGATGCCAACCCAAAAAACCAAATTGGATCACGCGGATTTTCACTTGGCACATACGCCCCCCTCAAACTCGCCCGCGGGCAAGCCGTGAGCGAGTGGCCCCGTGCCAACTTTTGCCCGGGGCGAGTTCCCCCGTGCCAAACTCTTCCATTTTCCTCAAGGGGCCATGGGGCAATGATGCAAACCCAAAAAACCAAATTGGATCACGCGGATTTTCACTTGGCACATACGCCCCCCCTCAAACTTGCCCGCGGGCAAGCCGTGAGCGAGTGGCCCCGTGCCAACTTTTGCCCGGGGCGGGTTCCCCCGTGCCAAACTCTTCCATTTTCCTCAAGGTGCCATGGGGCAATGATGCCAACCCAAAAAACCAAATTGGATCACGCGGATTTTCACTTGGCACATACGCCCCCCCTCGGACTTGCCCGCGGGCAAGCCGTGAGCGAGTGGCCCCGTGCCAACTTTTGCCCGGGGCGGGTTCCCCCGTGCCAAACTCTTCCATTTTCCTCAAGATCCCATGGGGCAATGATGCCAACCCAAAAAACCAAATTGGATCACGCGGATTTTCACTTGGCACATACGCCCCCCTCAAACTTGCCCGCGGGCAAGCCGTGAGCGAGTGGCCCCGTGCCAACTTTTGCCCGGGGCGGGTTCCCCCGTGCCAAACTCTTCCATTTTCCTCAAGATCCCATGGGGCAATGATGCCAACCCAAAAAACCAAATTGGATCACGCGGATTTCCACTTGCCACATGCCCCCCCGCCTTGAACTTGCCCGCGGGCAAGCCGCGAGCGAGTGGCCCCGTGCCAACTTTTGCCCGGGGCGGGTTCCCCCGTGCCAAACTCTTCCATTTTCCTCAAGGTGCCATGGGGCAATGATGCCAACCCAAAAAACCAAATTGGATCACGCGGATTTTCACTTGGCACATACGCCCCCCCTCGGACTTGCCCGCGGGCAAGCCGTGAGCGAGTGGCCCCGTGCCAACTTTTGCCCGGGGCGGGTTCCCCCGTGCCAAACTCTTCCATTTTCCTCAAGATCCCATGGGGCAATGATGCCAACCCAAAAAACCAAATTGGATCACGCGGATTTTCACTTGGCACATACGCCCCCCTCAAACTTGCCCGCGGGCAAGCCGTGAGCGAGTGGCCCCGTGCCAACTGTTGCCCGGGGCGGGTTCCCCCGTGCCAAACTCTTCCATTTTCCTCAAGATCCCATGGGGCAATGATGCCAACCCAAAAAACCAAATTGGATCACGCGGATTTTCACTTGGCACATACGCCCCCCCTCAAACTTGCCCGCGGGCAAGCCGTGAGCGAGTGGCCCCGTGCCAACTTTTGCCCGGGGCGGGTTCCCCCGTGCCAAACTCTTCCATTTTCCTCAAGGTCCCATGGGGCAATGATGCCAACCCAAAAAACCAAATTGGATCACGCGGATTTTCACTTGGCACATACGCCCCCCTCAAACTCGCCCGCGGGCAAGCCGTGAGCGAGTGGCCCCGTGCCAACTTTTGCCCGGGGCGAGTTCCCCCGTGCCAAACTCTT
>JAIUCV010001039.1:40000-42500 GCA_026724425.1 Erythrophleum ivorense | reverse complement strand
AGGAGCAACAAATGTAGTTTCCACGGATTACCTTCGCACACCGCACGCCACCACCCACATGGGACCTCGGGGATGGAGCGATGGGAAGATCCCCGCAAGCGGCCACGAATGACCGGGTGCGGGTTGGAGCCCAATAAACTCGTCGCGACTTCCGGCAACCCCCTTAAAATCCGTCAAATTCCATCTCGATTCACTTGCCCACACATTTTGGGGGTCGCCGGAAAAAGTGGCCGGCCGCCGCCGGAGGATGCCCGGCGGTGGGCGGTGGCCGGCCACTTGTGGTGCCATGCTCGGGCCACCCCTTCCCCTTGCTTGCACCCATAAGGTGCGTGGCAAGGTTGGGGGTGCAGGGGGGGTGAGCATGGCACCAAGAGAGCCTTCCCCCCTAAAGAGCAAAACGCACCCTTTCCATCCTGGCAGGAAGAGATATACATTTTCGCCAGCTAGCACAAGTTTTTTTTTGGACCTAGAGATCGAATTTTTGCACGATTTTTTGCAGGCATGCTTAGATTGATGAGATCTCCCTCCTCGCCAAATTTCATAATTTTTGGACACTCGTACAATATATTTTGAATTTTTTCCTTCTTAGGCAAATAGCCACCCAAGCGGCCACCGCCGGCCACCGTCTCGGGCGGGCGGCGACTCCAACATCCTCTTGGGGCCCTATGGCAATCATACAAATCAAAAAATCCAAAATGGATCGAGTGGATTTTAATTTGGTACGGGCACAACCATTTTGGAGCGATCCGGGCAAGCCGCGGGCAACCCGTGAGCAAGTGCCAATGATACCAACACTTGCCCGGGGCAAGTTCTCTTGTGCCAAACTCCACCATTGTGCCCAAGGTGCCGTGGGGCAATGATGCCAACCCAGAAAACCAAGGTGGACCACGTGGATTTCAACTTGGCACAAGCGCCACCACCATGAACTTGCCCGCGGGCAAGCCGTGAGCGAGTGGCCCCGTGCCAACTTTTGCCCGGGGCGAGTTCCCCCGTGCCAAACTCTTCCATTTTCCTCAAGGGGCCATGGGGCAATGATGCAAACCCAAAAAACCAAATTGGATCACGCGGATTTTCACTTGGCACATACGCCCCCCCTCAAACTTGCCCGCGGGCAAGCCGTGAGCGAGTGGCCCCGTGCCAACTTTTGCCCGGGGCGGGTTCCCCCGTGCCAAACTCTTCCATTTTCCTCAAGGGGCCATGGGGCAATGATGCCAACCCAAAAAACCAAATTGGATCACGCGGATTTTCACTTGGCACATACGGCCCCCCTCGGACTTGCCCGCGGGCAAGCCGTGAGCGAGTGGCCCCGTGCCAACTTTTGCCCGGGGCGGGTAGCCCCCTGCCAAACTCTTCCATTTTCCTCAAGGTCCCATGGGGCAATGATGCCAACCCAAAAAACCAAATTGGATCACGCGGATTTTCACTTGGCACATACGCCCCCCCGCGGACTTGCCCGCGGGCAAGCCGTGAGCGAGTGCCCCGTGCCAACTTTTGCCCGGGGCGGGTTCCCCCGTGCCAAACTCTTCCATTTTCCTCAAGATCCCATGGGGCAATGATGCCAACCCAAAAAACCAAATTGGATCACGCGGATTTTCACTTGGCACATACGCCCCCCCTCAAACTTGCCCGCGGGCAAGCCGTGAGCGAGTGGCCCCGTGCCAACTTTTGCCCGGGGCGGAGTTCCCCCGTGCCAAACTCTTCCATTTTCCTCAAGGTCCCATGGGGCAATGATGCCAACCCCAAAAAACCAAATTGGATCACGCGGATTTTCACTTGGCACATACGCCCCCTCAAACTCGCCCGCAGGGCAAGCCGTGAGCGAGTGGCCCCGTGCCAACTTTTGCCCGGGGCGAGTTCCCCCGTGCCAAACTCTTCCATTTTCCTCAAGGGGCCATGGGGCAATGATGCCAACCCAAAAAACCAAATTGGATCACGCGGATTTTCACTTGGCACATACGCCCCCCCTCAAACTCGCCCGCGGGCAAGCCGTGAGCGAGTGGCCCCGTGCCAACTTTTGCCCGGGGCGAGTTCCCCCGTGCCAAACTCTTCCATTTTCCTCAAGGGGCCATGGGGCCAATGATGCAAACCCAAAAAACCAAATTGGATCACGCGGATTTTCACTTGGCACATACGCCCCCCCTCAAACTTGCCCGCGGGCAAGCCGTGAGCGAGTGGCCCCGTGCCAACTTTTGCCCGGGGCGGGTTCCCCCGTGCCAAACTCTTCCATTTTCCTCAAGGGGCCATGGGGCAATGATGCCAACCCAAAAAACCAAATTGGATCACGCGGATTTTCACTTGGCACATACGCCCCCCCTCAAACTCGCCCGCGGGCAAGCCGTGAGCGAGTGGCCCCGTGCCAACTTTTGCCCGGGGCGAGTTCCCCCGTGCCAAACTCTTCCATTTTCCTCAAGGGGCCATGGGGCAATGATGCAAACCCAAAAAACCAAATTGGATCACGCGGATTTTCACTTGGCACATACGCCCCCCCTCAAACTTGCCC
>JAIUCV010001039.1:27500-30000 GCA_026724425.1 Erythrophleum ivorense | reverse complement strand
GGAGACCGGGCGCGGGTTGGAGCGCAATGGGAGCGTCGAATCCCAATGCCAGTTCAACAAAGAGGGGGTGAACGAGAGAGTCGAGTTCGGGGGCTCAAGGGGGGTGGAGAAAAAGTTCGCACAAAGCTTGCATCCCCGCGCACCGCACTTCCACGCCAGCCACACGCATGCTTAAACAGGCGACAGGGTTGCCGCCCTCCCACACACGCGAGACCTTAATGAACGAGCGATGGGGAGACCCCCGCACGCGGCCTGGGGAGACCGGGTGCGGGTTGGAACTCAATGGGATCATCGAAGGGGGGTTGGATCCCAATGACAGGTCAACAAAGTGGCGAGAAATGAAATGAGATCGTCTGGAGGGGCATCAAAGAGATCGTCTGGAGGGGGGAGGAGCAACAACGAGATCAACTGGAGGGGGGAGGAGCAACAAATGTAGTTTCCACGGATTACCTTCGCACACCGCACGCCACCACCCACATGGGACCTCGGGGATGGAGCGATGGGAAGATCCCCGCAAGCGGCCACGAATGACCGGGTGCGGGTTGGAGCCCAATAAACTCGTCGCGACTTCCGGCAACCCCCTTAAAATCCGTCAAATTCCATCTCGATTCACTTGCCCACACATTTTGGGGGTCGCCGGAGAAAAGGGGGGAAGGGGGAGGGGGGGAGGGGGAAGGAAAGGGAGGGGGGGGGCTGGAAAGGAGGGGGAAAGGAAGGGGGGAGGGGGAATGGAAGGGGGGAGGGGGGCGAAGAGGAAAAGGGGGGGGGGGGGGGGGGGGGGGAAAAGGGGGGGGGGAAGAAAAGGAGGGGGGAAAGGGGGGGGGGGGTGGGGGGAAAAAAGTGGGCCGTACATTTTCGCCAGCTAGCACAAGTTTTTTTTTGGACCTAGAGATCGAATTTTTGCACGATTTTTTGCAGGCATGCTTAGATTGATGAGATCTCCCTCCTCGCCAAATTTCATAATTTTTGGACACTCGTACAATATATTTTGAATTTTTTCCTTCTTAGGCAAATAGCCACCCAAGCGGCCACCGCCGGCCACCGTCTCGGGCGGGCGGCGACTCCAACATCCTCTTGGGGCCCTATGGCAATCATACAAATCAAAAAATCCAAAATGGATCGAGTGGATTTTAATTTGGTACGGGCACAACCATTTTGGAGCGATCCGGGCAAGCCGCGGGCAACCCGTGAGCAAGTGCCAATGATACCAACACTTGCCCGGGGCAAGTTCTCTTGTGCCAAACTCCACCATTGTGCCCAAGGTGCCGTGGGGCAATGATGCCAACCCAGAAAACCAAGGTGGACCACGTGGATTTCAACTTGGCACAAGCGCCACCACCATGAACTTGCCCGCGGGCAAGCCGTGAGCGAGTGGCCCCGTGCCAACTTTTGCCCGGGGCGAGTTCCCCCGTGCCAAACTCTTCCATTTTCCTCAAGGGGCCATGGGGCAATGATGCAAACCCAAAAAACCAAATTGGATCACGCGGATTTTCACTTGGCACATACGCCCCCCCTCAAACTTGCCCGCGGGCAAGCCGTGAGCGAGTGGCCCCGTGCCAACTTTTGCCCGGGGCGGGTTCCCCCGTGCCAAACTCTTCCATTTTCCTCAAGGGGCCATGGGGCAATGATGCCAACCCAAAAAACCAAATTGGATCACGCGGATTTTCACTTGGCACATACGGCCCCCCTCGGACTTGCCCGCGGGCAAGCCGTGAGCGAGTGGCCCCGTGCCAACTTTTGCCCGGGGCGGGTAGCCCCCTGCCAAACTCTTCCATTTTCCTCAAGGTCCCATGGGGCAATGATGCCAACCCAAAAAACCAAATTGGATCACGCGGATTTTCACTTGGCACATACGCCCCCCCGCGGACTTGCCCGCGGGCAAGCCGTGAGCGAGTGCCCCGTGCCAACTTTTGCCCGGGGCGGGTTCCCCCGTGCCAAACTCTTCCATTTTCCTCAAGATCCCATGGGGCAATGATGCCAACCCAAAAAACCAAATTGGATCACGCGGATTTTCACTTGGCACATACGCCCCCCCTCAAACTTGCCCGCGGGCAAGCCGTGAGCGAGTGGCCCCGTGCCAACTTTTGCCCGGGGCGGGTTCCCCCGTGCCAAACTCTTCCATTTTCCTCAAGGTCCCATGGGGCAATGATGCCAACCCAAAAAACCAAATTGGATCACGCGGATTTTCACTTGGCACATACGCCCCCCTCAAACTCGCCCGCGGGCAAGCCGTGAGCGAGTGGCCCCGTGCCAACTTTTGCCCGGGGCGAGTTCCCCCGTGCCAAACTCTTCCATTTTCCTCAAGGGGCCATGGGGCAATGATGCCAACCCAAAAAACCAAATTGGATCACGCGGATTTTCACTTGGCACATACGCCCCCCTCAAACTCGCCCGCGGGCAAGCCGTGAGCGAGTGGCCCCGTGCCAACTTTTGCCCGGGGCGAGTTCCCCCGTGCCAAACTCTTCCATTTTCCTCAAGGGGCCATGGGGCAATGATGCAA
>JAIUCV010001039.1:15000-17500 GCA_026724425.1 Erythrophleum ivorense | reverse complement strand
GGGTCGCCGGAAAAAGTGGCCGGCCGCCGCCGGAGGATGCCCGGCGGTGGGCGGTGGCCGGCCACTTGTGGTGCCATGCTCGGGCCACCCCTTCCCCTTGCTTGCACCCATAAGGTGCGTGGCAAGGTTGGGGGTGCAGGGGGGGTGAGCATGGCACCAAGAGAGCCTTCCCCCCTAAAGAGCAAAACGCACCCTTTCCATCCTGGCAGGAAGAGATATACATTTTCGCCAGCTAGCACAAGTTTTTTTTTGGACCTAGAGATCGAATTTTTGCACGATTTTTTGCAGGCATGCTTAGATTGATGAGATCTCCCTCCTCGCCAAATTTCATAATTTTTGGACACTCGTACAATATATTTTGAATTTTTTCCTTCTTAGGCAAATAGCCACCCAAGCGGCCACCGCCGGCCACCGTCTCGGGCGGGCGGCGACTCCAACATCCTCTTGGGGCCCTATGGCAATCATACAAATCAAAAAATCCAAAATGGATCGAGTGGATTTTAATTTGGTACGGGCACAACCATTTTGGAGCGATCCGGGCAAGCCGCGGGCAACCCGTGAGCAAGTGCCAATGATACCAACACTTGCCCGGGGCAAGTTCTCTTGTGCCAAACTCCACCATTGTGCCCAAGGTGCCGTGGGGCAATGATGCCAACCCAGAAAACCAAGGTGGACCACGTGGATTTCAACTTGGCACAAGCGCCACCACCATGAACTTGCCCGCGGGCAAGCCGTGAGCGAGTGGCCCCGTGCCAACTTTTGCCCGGGGCGAGTTCCCCCGTGCCAAACTCTTCCATTTTCCTCAAGGGGCCATGGGGCAATGATGCAAACCCAAAAAACCAAATTGGATCACGCGGATTTTCACTTGGCACATACGCCCCCCCTCAAACTTGCCCGCGGGCAAGCCGTGAGCGAGTGGCCCCGTGCCAACTTTTGCCCGGGGCGGGTTCCCCCGTGCCAAACTCTTCCATTTTCCTCAAGGGGCCATGGGGCAATGATGCCAACCCAAAAAACCAAATTGGATCACGCGGATTTTCACTTGGCACATACGGCCCCCCTCGGACTTGCCCGCGGGCAAGCCGTGAGCGAGTGGCCCCGTGCCAACTTTTGCCCGGGGCGGGTAGCCCCCTGCCAAACTCTTCCATTTTCCTCAAGGTCCCATGGGGCAATGATGCCAACCCAAAAAACCAAATTGGATCACGCGGATTTTCACTTGGCACATACGCCCCCCCGCGGACTTGCCCGCGGGCAAGCCGTGAGCGAGTGCCCCGTGCCAACTTTTGCCCGGGGCGGGTTCCCCCGTGCCAAACTCTTCCATTTTCCTCAAGATCCCATGGGGCAATGATGCCAACCCAAAAAACCAAATTGGATCACGCGGATTTTCACTTGGCACATACGCCCCCCCTCAAACTTGCCCGCGGGCAAGCCGGTGAGCGAGTGGCCCCGTGCCAACTTTTGCCCGGGGCGGGTTCCCCCGTGCCAAACTCTTCCATTTTCCTCAAGGTCCCATGGGGCAATGATGCCAACCCAAAAAACCAAATTGGATCACGCGGATTTTCACTTGGCACATACGCCCCCCTCAAACTCGCCCGCGGGCAAGCCGTGAGCGAGTGGCCCCGTGCCAACTTTTGCCCGGGGCGAGTTCCCCCGTGCCAAACTCTTCCATTTTCCTCAAGGGGCCATGGGGCAATGATGCCAACCCAAAAAACCAAATTGGATCACGCGGATTTTCACTTGGCACATACGCCCCCCTCAAACTCGCCCGCGGGCAAGCCGTGAGCGAGTGGCCCCGTGCCAACTTTTGCCCGGGGCGAGTTCCCCCGTGCCAAACTCTTCCATTTTCCTCAAGGGGCCATGGGGCAATGATGCAAACCCAAAAAACCAAATTGGATCACGCGGATTTTCACTTGGCACATACGCCCCCCCTCAAACTTGCCCGCGGGCAAGCCGTGAGCGAGTGGCCCCGTGCCAACTTTTGCCCGGGGCGGGTTCCCCCGTGCCAAACTCTTCCATTTTCCTCAAGGGGCCATGGGGCAATGATGCCAACCCAAAAAACCAAATTGGATCACGCGGATTTTCACTTGGCACATACGCCCCCCTCAAACTCGCCCGCGGGCAAGCCGTGAGCGAGTGGCCCCGTGCCAACTTTTGCCCGGGGCGAGTTCCCCCGTGCCAAACTCTTCCATTTTCCTCAAGGGGCCATGGGGCAATGATGCAAACCCAAAAAACCAAATTGGATCACGCGGATTTTCACTTGGCACATACGCCCCCCCTCAAACTTGCCCGCGGGCAAGCCGTGAGCGAGTGGCCCCGTGCCAACTTTTGCCCGGGGCGGGTTCCCCCGTGCCAAACTCTTCCATTTTCCTCAAGGTGCCATGGGGCAATGATGCCAACCCAAAAAACCAAATTGGATCACGCGGATTTTCACTTGGCACATACGCCCCCCCTCGGACTTGCCCGCGGGCAAGCCGTGAGCGAGTGGCCCCGTGCCAACTTTTGC
>JAIUCV010001038.1:0-203755 GCA_026724425.1 Erythrophleum ivorense | reverse complement strand
ATATAAAGTTCAGGAGAAATCTTCACCTGGTGGGGTGCCGCAGCAAAGTCTCCTATCATCTATATGCTCCACATCAAGCCCTATGAACCAAGCTCCAAGTGAGACATCCTCGTTGGCATACTTGTGAAGAACGTGCCTGAGACAATCATTGACATATAAACCATCAAGAGCTGGAACTTAAGAAGCAAGAACTATACAGGCACCACAATCCTATGAAATATAAAGTGTCTATGTATAATCTGAAGAGTCGCATCTACATAGTAACATCTTTATCTATAATTTAATTTCATCTGATCTATTTTTCTTTTCCTTTTGGTTTCTCGTGGGTGAGGAGCAGTAGGACTTACCGGTTAATTGAAATATATGAAGCCAAGTCTTTGGAAATGGCATACAATTGTCCTGTGGCATGACGGAAGTACTTGTTTCCAGCCTCGCCAAATTTCCAATATTCAGGTTCATGGTACCTTACCCCTCTGTGGAACAGATTAGGCAGGTAAGAAGCTACAAGTGGAAAAGAAAATTCTATCTTTCCTTAAATAAAATGAAGATAAGAGACAAGCACTCTCACCTTTGAGAAAGGACAGGTCCGGATTTCATGCATCCAATATATATCCGAGGTTTTGATCGGTGTCTAACTAGAGTTTCTCCTAGTGTTGCTGAAACACATTAAAACGGACACTCAGACAAAACAACCTTACGAAGACTTACTATATAACTAAACTGAAACCCATGGCTGAACATGTTTAGCAAACCAAGACCTTTAGTTTTATAAATTGTCAACTCCTCATGATTCCCTCATTAAAAGGGACAGACAATAAATCTCGAGTTTTTAGGAATAAAGCCAGAGATCACAACATGCTTGAAAAACTTTACATACCAATATTGACATGAACATCATCATCAACTTTAACATAGAAATCAGCATCCCACAAGTTAACCGCAGTAGTAAAGTAAGTCTTTGTCTTGGCCGACAATTCTAGGTATCCTTCAACATGATCCTGAAGTAACAAAGCACGAAAATTTGAAAACCTCAGGCAATTTTTTTCTTTTTCCTTCAAAGACTCTGACCATGCTATTTTATCTAGTGATTATACCCCAAAGAAAAAAGTTCATAATTAATTAATTACCAGCTTCAGGAAGTCTCCGTGCTTTTGGTCCTCTGCTTCAATAGCTCTGTCTAGGATACCCCCTGATGTAGCACTTGATGAAGCAGAATAAGAAACAAGTCAAATTTATAATTCATTTAACAGTATTTATGACTAATACTGTAATTTATTTGTATTGAAGGAAATTGAACTCTCCATAACTATAATTGTTAAAGATATAAATAAAGCTAATAATCGTCCTTAACATTAGTTTTGGGTTGAAATAGTCCATGGTATTTGGAGTTCAAATTGAACATTTCACAAGCTATTGGCTCATAAATTGAAATAGGGAAAATACAAAACCCAACCCTCAGCTTTTATAGTGAATGGGGTGAAGAAACCAGAGTCTTTGTGCATTAAAGACATGAGTATTACAACCACTACCAAACTAAAACTTCTACGAATAAAAATCCAGCTAGATGGTATGGTTATCAAGCGAATGTAATATTCTATTATAGCATGTCCAACTGAGGTTGTAACAAAAACATTAGATAGTTGGCAATTATGCAATAAAAGCATAGAAAGAGAGATGCAATAGTTACCTGTGACCAATTACAAAGCGAACGATAATGCCCTTCTCTTCCTCCAACTTCTTTCTTTTCTCACCTATTCTCCAGATTGTCAAAAGAACCAAACATCAGAAATCACAGTCAATAGCGTGAACAGATTAATATAAAAACTAAATGAAAATATAAGGGGAAAAGATCAAATGATTAACCTTGTGGCATCCAAGTTGCACGAACTGAGTCTCTTCTTTTCCGGCTGCTAAAAGCAGTATTAATTCCTATAACCATTAAGTACCTTGACCTTCTCTTGCCAGATGGCTGACCCATCTCTAAACCTTCTGATACAGGAGCACCACTCCGTATGGATTCCTGAGCCGCCCTTGCAGCAGCTAATTCCATCTCTAAATTTGATATGGTCTTGTCCAAAGTTCTATATTCAATAACAATCCATGAGTTTGACACTTAGAATGATTAAAAATCAGCCTAAGAATAGCATTATGGGTGTAATAACTAATAACTTACTGTAAGGCATTATGAGTCTTGAAAACTTCCCCAAAAATGTCTTTAGATTCTCTCTTCACTTCCTTCTCTTGCAACTGAAGGGAGGCCAAAAGACATAAAAACGTAGGAAATTTAGATGATGAACATATGATCATTGAGTGTAATCAAGGAAGGAAAAGGATAGTGCTGCTTACAATTCTTGAATGACAACCCTCTGAAACTACATTCAATTGTTCAGCTTCCATAGCTGTTGTTCGTGCAAGTTCTTTAGGTTCAGGAATAGCCCACATCCTATTAATCATTTATATTTTTCATCAGAAAAGTACCAGAACATCTCTCAAAAACCAGTCTTTATCTGATACAATTAAGCGTAGCTACAGGCATTGCATATACTCTTCTCACTAGATAATCGAATCAGAATTTCGTATGGAACTAAACATTTTAGTCGTTAGAGGACTATAAGAAAAGTAGAATCATATTTTTTTAGTTAAATCGCTTCCAGAGGCCCATCTTATGCTCATTATGACATAAACATAGTACGAACCAATGAAACAGGTATTTAAAAAAAAAAATTAATGCACCTCAAAATACGTTGGACTATGCATAATAATTAACAAGGCATATCCAAAAATTAAAAATCCATCTTTTCAGGGTTTAAAAATTCGGGGAATGGAGGATGGTTGAGAAGATGTGTACAGTAATTGAGCATAAACAGTAATTATTTTTTAATCCTGAAAAGAATAATTAAAGTTGCGGATAGATTTGTAAACACGAGTATCGCGAGCCGAACCAATTAAACTATCAGAAATTTTTTTGCTAGAGATAAAGCACTGTTCTTGGGACAGAATTGACTTATAACTAATAGTCAATCTTGCATCTTAAACCCAAAGCAAAAATTGTCGTGGTCAAGATAATTCCAATTGAATTCAGATCTATCCCATTTGTGGTATGAGCTTTGGTGAAAATGTGGAAAATATAAAAATACATTTTGTGAACATTAAAAACTGAACCGGTACAAATTGGAACATCTAAAACAAAAACAAAAAAATCAAGATCCTAAAAATTCAGAAACCCCCAGAACTCTAAAGCCCTGTAAGTAAGCAAGCAAATTAATCACTTCAAAACCAGTGATTAATTATGAAGATCTGACAACAAAAATCATAAGACATTTAGTACCCAGTATGCATACAAATCCATAAAAAGGAATTAATATGAATCAAATTCTTCATAGCCCAGAAGATACTGTCTTTCCTTCAAAAAAAATGGCAAAAAAGTTGGGAAAAAATATAATATAGATAAGTTATGGACCTATTTGTGAAGAGCATCCCAGCACAGAAGCTCGCTAGACAGAGGAAAAGTGTCCATTTTTGCGACATAACGCTTCTTGAAGAGAGCTCTCCTCTGGCCTTCCAAGTCATTTTTCTTTCAAATTTTCTTCCAACTTGGCACTCAATAGGCAAAACCCATGAGCAATACAACCAAATCCAACGAATGAAACAGCAGAAGAAGAAGAAAAAGAAGAGTGAAGGGGGCAGAGCAGAGAGAAACAGGGAGGGGGTATACAGAGAAAGAATCAGAACAGAGAGAGTGATTTGTTTTTTAATTGCCGCTTGTTCCAATCTTTTATGCTTTGCCTTGCCTTTCTCTCTCTTACTGTCTTTCTCTCTCTTCGCGGGTAAGGGACGTTGAGCACAAGTGAGAAGACTAGCTAACCGCCCCGTTTTATGTTTCCGTATTTACCAGACGGTCCTTGTCTGAACATGCGTTATTTATAAATGCAAAAAAAATTATACGCAACTTTTTATATTTTTATCATTAATTTTTTTAATTAAAATATATAATAAATATATAACTTTTAATAATAATATAATATATGTATGATTTAACTAAAAAATTATATAATTATTTATAAACATCACACAATTATTATATTATTATCAAAAAATTTTATTTATTTATCATATTTTAAATAAATAATTTAATAATGAAGATATAAATAATTATATATAAAAATTTATAAATTTAATTTAAGTGTAATTTTTTATTTTTTATCAATTTAATAAAAATGTAATATATGTAACAAAAAAATTATATACAATTATTTATATCTTTATTATCAACTTCTTTAATTGAGACATAATAAATGTATGATTTTTTAATTAAAACATGATATATGTACAATTTTTATAAATAATTATATAATTTTTTTAATTAAATTATATATTTTATTTATTTTTTAAATAATTATATATTTATTATATTTTAATACAAACAACTGCAATTATATATATATATATATATAAATCTTGGTCTTTATTACAAAATTTGATAATGAAAGTATAAGAATTGCAGTCAAATTTTTTATAATTTAATTAGCCCCTATTAACAGTCTGCTGCGATTTCATTATTACCCTTCTTATCTTTCATGTTTTGCAAAACTGCGTGGAGTTTGAGTGTTTGACACAACATGCCCCAAACGGCAAAGATCTCTCTCACTGCAAGTCTTTCGAGGAGATTTTAAATTTTATACAATGGATTTTCTTTCAATTTTAATAAATTTTATTTTTGAATCAAATAGTATACTCTCCCTTCTATAAAAAGAAATGAACTTTTTTGTTACAGTAGTATATACATAATTCTTTTGAAATAAAAAGGAAAAAAACGCTACAACTAAAATTAATGAGATATGTTCAGCTCTATTTTTTGGTTGTAAAATTTCATTATCACATTTTTTATTATATGGCTTTTTATTAACCTCTGTTTATGTAATCACTGTTATTTGTATGCAAATGAAAATTTTGTAGCTAGTGACAGTAAATAAAGTGTTTTTAACATCATAATTTTTTTTTTTACTTGTTTGAAAAAAGATTAGTAAATAAAATTTCATAAAAAAAATTCTTACAAAATCATGTAATTAAAGTATTCTTTCAATTCACATAGCTCAAATAGTAAAATATATTTTAATTCAGCAGATGAGGATCTTTGGTAATGTTAAGAATTTGAGCCTGTTAAAGAATAGTTGTAAAAGGAGTAGTCACAAATTTTGAGTAACAATAGTCTTACACTCAAAGGATGTATAAATATCGATAAAAAATTTAAAAAAAATTAAAGTTGAGAATTCAAAATATTTATATTGAATGACTTCAAATTTTAAAATTATTTTAAAAGATTTAAAAATAAAAAATGTTAACTTAAGGTCATAAATTGTAAGTTTCCTACACAATTTAAATTTTTGATATTTTGATCTTTTAGGATAGTTTTAAAATTTAAAAATTTTCACTATAAATATTTGTAATTTGAGATTCTCAATTGAATTTTGCTTAAAAAAAATCTTTAAAAAATATGAAATAATTAACAAAATATATATTTTTAATAAAAATTGTTCAAACGTAAACATGCAATCATTTATAAAATTTATAAATAAAAAGTCTTAAAATGGCGTAATCAAATTACAAGATTGCCTGATGCAATCCCCAATCCGTCCACAAAAACTTTTCTTTTTATGCGTAAATGAACATGGCTTTATGCTCGAAAGAATATGTCCTATCCATGAATTAGTTTCCCTTTTCTGTGAATTTTTTGGGGCAAAAAGTTTGATATGCCTTGCTTAAAGAATAAAGAAAAAGAGGGACAGTGTTGTCAAGTTGCTATAAAGATTCACATAAATCATGTTCTAATTAATTTCTCATTTGCGTCCTAATAAGGCAATGATCAGTGGCCCTCCGATGCTAAATAAAATAATATAAAAAGGCATTATTGAGTCAGTCAACCTTCTAATACGTGTTTGACTGTTAACTCTAACGGCCGTGGAGTCACCGACACATAGCACATGCATGCTTGGAAATTGAATTAGTTTAAATTTTGTTAGGTGTCTTTTAATTGTTTAGATATTCAAAGGTGAATGATCTCTATATAAAGTGTTTTGATAAAAAAAAGATTACTTTTTAATTTAAAGATATAATAAATACAAAAATAATTTTATATCATTTTTTTTACCGCGCAAATTTTCAGAACTTTTAATTAAATAACCTTGTAATATTGTATCATTAAATAAATTAAGAATCATAATATGTGAAGGTTTTTATCCTTTCTCACGAGACTTTAGCTTGGCAATAATTTTAGACAAGTTGTTAATTTCTAAATTGCAATATTTTAACATTAAAGTCGAAGTAAACAGTCGATCCATTTTTTGTTGTTTTAATTATTTTTGAGAAGCCGTATGTAATTGGGATAAGCAGATCAAACGTAAGTTTCAAAGTTGTTGCCAATATTGGAAAACACGTTATCAAGATAATCCCGTGGACTTTAAAACATTTCATCCAAAAAAAAAAAACATAATTTGTGACAGAAGATGTGTAATGCAATTCGTGTCACTGCTCTTTTTATTTTTTTCCAACTGCCATCCCAAATAAATAAAAGCCACATATCTAAAGTGGCGAAAAAAGCGTCGATTCTAAACAATAGTAATTATTATTAAAACATTAATATATTTTTAATGTGCCAACAAAATTTAATTAAACTTTAATCCTCCTTATTGAAAGTTGTATAAGATTTTTTTAGTTTTTATAATTAAATTTTTTAATTAAAATATAAAAAGTGTATAATTTGATTAAATTATACATTTGTTATATTATTATTAAAAAATTATATGCTTATTATATTTTAATTAAATAATTTGATAATAAGAAATATAAATAACTATATTTAAATCTAATCTTATTTTATAATAATTGATAGTTACAGCATGATAAAAGATTTGGAATTGGGAAATTACCTCGTTTAAATGAAAGGCGACATGTAAATACATAAATTAAGGCCCCGTATGATGGGGCATTGGTAAATGCTGAGGGATTCAAATGTATTTGTTCGTTTAGATGGTCGAGTAGCATAGCTTCAGTGTGGGAGTTTTGCATCGCGCTGGAGACAAAAAGCGTTGAAAGACTTTTTTGCCCCTGGACTGAATAGCTTCGACACCCATCTGTCATTGGATGAAGGAGCAACATGGACGAGGGAGATCCAAGTTCTGAACTAGCCATGGCAACCACTGTCAGTGTTGTTTTTGCCATGCCCCGCTGCTGTTATGTGCACCGCCTCGATCTTCATTTCCCTTTTTTTCCTTGTCTCTATTTTTCTATTTCCCCATTTCTCTAATTCCATCTTCTCTACTTAATATTGTGTGCATATTTTCCTTGCGCTCATGGATTCACTCAGGTTCATCATTGACACTGCTTCACAATACCCACGAAATATATCAGTGGCGGCGGAGGTTCAGATCTCTCACTCCAACACTTGCTTCTTTGTCTAATGAAAGCGAGAGAGAGAAAATGTTAGTACAAATTAATTTTATTTTTTTTAAATTAAAAGCATTTTTATCATTTGATTAACGTTACATTCAATTATTTTACTATTTTTATCTAACTAAACATGTAAATATAAAAATATTTTTACTTTATCCAATATCAAATCAAATATAAATAATACAATCCTTTTTACCTTAGTATTTTTTATAATCACATCACTAACAATTCATTAAACCAAACAAAAGATAGATATTTAAGGAAGGACAAATTTTTGCATATATTAAATGTATGTATGTACCAATCAAATCTTAATTCTTGATTGTATGTAAATTTAATACATGTAAAAACTTTTCTTATGGGCTGTATGGGATGGAGAAGAGAAATAAATTTTAATTATATATTATAAGTAATGTCTATTATATTATCATAACTATTATTTAATAATATTTATTTTTATTAATTTTTAAATAAGAGCATGTACATTATTTTTTATTTATAAAATTATTTTTTTTTATTTTCGCTTTTATTTTTAACTTCCTATATAATGTATGGCTTGTAAAAAAATCGAAGTTTTTTATTGTTTAATTGTTTGGAGGTCCGAATCATTATTTAATAATTAACATTAAATAATTTTTTAATATATATACACGTAACTCATTTCTCCGTAAGTTAAATGCTATATAGGGGGCTTTGCCCCCCTTCTTCTGCCAAAAGAAAATGAATGCTGAAGTAAAGAGTGGGTGGGGGCACGTGAGTGATGCAAGCAGTGTGCAACGTGGAACATTCCAGTTGGATAGGCCCCCTCACCAGACATTAGTCATGTGAGCTATTGCGTTCCTACTCACGTGGATGCTGTAAAAAGTCTGAGTCTGACTGGCCCCATCACGAGGATTTTTTTACACGTGTCATGATTTCACTAAGCCCTCACTCAATTGAAGCGCGACAACCCCTTGAACTTGACCCAGGATATCGTGGAAACATCCCTTCCTTATCTCTTCAGGGTAATTTCGTCATTCAATCATACCAAAAGCTAAAAGGATAGTTTCGGAATAATTGTTCTCCCAAACATACCTCATTCCCCCCCCCCTTTAATATTCTAAAACTTCTTCATGCAACATTATATATAGTTTTTTAAATTCAAGCATAAGTTTAGTTTTTTATTTGGGGTAAAACTACATGTGAAATTTCTATTCAAAAGATGCTATTAAACATATATATATTCAAAAATATCACTAATTAATAGTCACCACCACTTATTTCCTCTAATAATATTTAAGATTATTGTTGTTAAACTTATAAATTGACTCTTTAAGTTTATTGAATTTAAATTTTTTATTTAAAAAAATCATATCAAATCACTTGTAAACTCATATTTAATACAAACTCAATCTAATTTGTTTTTAACTTAGATAAATTTAATTAACTTAATATTTTTTGAATTAAATTTGATGAGTTATCATATAATTAAGTCAAATTGAATTTAAAAAAAAATAAATTTTTAAATCCAATACAATCTAATAAAGAAAGACACGCAAATAATATTTATGTATAAATTTGATTAAAATATTTATATTGAGAAGTATGAATTATAGAATATAAATAATTTTTTAAAAAAATTAGTATAATTTGAATTGTATTTAAATGAATTTATTTTTATATATTATATTTTATATATAATGATTAATTAATATAAACTTTTACAAATTTACAATACAAATTTATATTACAAATTCACCTCTCCTTTATTAGTTTACTTAAATTTTTGAAGTTGACAGTCTTGTTTGAGATAAACAATACTTGAATATGATCAATTAAGATTTTAAGAATTATGACACTTTATTATATTTGGTAGCACACAATGATTTTTCAAATTTGGTATTAAGTTTATGATTCCTTTCAATTAAATGAGTTTGAAAGTTTTTTTATGTTATTTTTTTTAATCATGATAAAACTTAAATAATATGCAATAAATTAAATACAACAAATTTTGATATATGATCATATCGAATTGTAAAAAGAATTTATATATTTTTAAAGAACATGTTAAGTTAAATAATTACATTAAAAAACAAAGAAGTAATTAAAGGAAAGAATGATTACATGTATGGGCCGATATGAAAATAGTGTGCAGCCATGCACGTGGTGCAAGCATGGAAGCACGTTAACAAAGACAGGGTAGGGCTACGTGTGTCCATTATTTCAAAGTTCAAACTAGCTAGTTTGAACAGTGAATACAACTTTCACATGTGTTCTGTTTTCTAGAGGAGCTGAATTGTGGGGATCAACATTTTGATATAAAGGTTTAATTATAGAAATTAACTTTCTTATCATTTCACCTGCTCATGCATATGCTGCTTACAACATTCCAGCTTGTCATGCCTCCACAATGTTCTGAGAAAAAAAAAATCTATGTATGGAGGTGTCATCCCTTATAATTATGAGAAATGGACTAGATATATCACTTATCATGTTTCATTTTACCTAAATGTTAATTAGGTTTGAAGTTCAAATTTTTTAAAAAATTAAACTCTAAATTTTGTCCATAACAAGTGGTCCTAATGATAAATTCATAACAAATTATATATCGCATTAATAAATTAATGTTATAATTAGCATGACATATGAGTTGTCATATTTTTTGCATCGCACACATCAACCCCAGTTACCTTTAATTTACATTACCACATGTATATATGAACTTAAATTGCAGTTATAATTAACACAATTAAATAGGTATTATTTAATACATGAGTATGTGGCACTACTCAACAATATATAAGATATGTAAATAATATTATTTTGATATATTTTGCACAAATATGTTTGTTTGGTTATTGCCAATAATGCTTTACGAAATGCGTAAGTGATAATCGAGAATTGTATAAACAAAAAAAGTAACTTGCACACATATATATAACTAGTGTTTATTTTTATTATTCCATTAATTTTATTTGACAATGAATGACATAAAGCTTATGAGAACTATATGTGGGATCTTTTACGTTGTATTTGGATAGGGAGGAAGAAAAGTAGGAAGAGAGAAAAGTGGAAAAAAATGCAATAGAAGAGAAAAGTAAAAAGAAAATATTTTTTTACCAAGCGTTTAGATGAAAAAAGAAAAAATAAGAGAGAAAAAGATATGTTAATTTAATATAATAATACTATTATTATTTTAACTTTTTGCATATACACATATTTTTAAAAAAATAAGAATAATAAAATAAATAAAAATTAATTTAAGAAAATATTTAAATTATGAAAAAATTATTTTTGAATAAAATAAAAAAATATTAAAAAATACATATTTAAAGTTAAAAAAATAATTTAAAAAATATTTTTTTCAAATTAATTAAATTTTATTTTATAAAAAATTAGTTTATAAATTATTATTTTAATATCATAAATATTAATATTTATTTTAAAATTTTATAAATATTATTTTAATATATATTAATTAATTTAAATATAATATATATAAATATAATAAATATTTTTTAATATTATTTAAAAATCATATATAATATTTTATTATAATATTATATATATAAATATATAAATATTATATATTTAAATTAAAATTATATATATATGTCAGACATATATATATGTTCGACCAAACTTCAGTTGAACAGTGTATTTTTTGTTTAAATTATATAAAATTTATTAATTTTAATAAGATAAAAATATATTATTATTTTATACAATATATCAATCAATTTTATAATAAAATTAATTATAACATTAATTTTTTAATTAATTAATTAAAATGTTAAAGAATTTTGTTATATATATATATATATATTATATTGTTAATTAATTAAATTTATATGTAACATTTTTTTAATTATATATATAATTTTTTGGTTTTAATATAAAAAATTATTATTTTAAAAAATATATTTGTTATTAATTAATTTTGTAATAAAATTAATAATTATAATATTAATTAATTAATTAAAATATTAAAAAAATTTCAATATATACTTTTTTATTCAATCTTGTAGCAGTAAACATTTTTTCGTCCAAATCTCTCTATATTCACGAAAAAAAAAAATCAATGAAACCTATTATACTTTTCTCTCCTCCCTAATTTTCTTTTCAAACCAAACAAAAAAAATGTCATTTTCTTCTCCTTTCTTTTTCTTATTCTCAGTTTCCTGCACTGTTAATTTGTTCGGGAGTTGAAATTTTGATAAAAGATCATATGCAAACAGTGTAAATTTTCTGACATCCTTCTTCCTTAAATTTTGTTGGTTTTCATAAATTTAATGGCTTCTGAGATATATGACAAACCATATCACCTGCACTCGGTACTTCGACACAATAATTACTGGGGTCAAATATCGTAAATTATTACAAAAAAGGACAAGACTTATATTTTATCAAAACGACGTTCCAAAGAAAAGACAAACAAATTACAAATCCAAGTTTTGTCTACTGAATAATGATTCAATTGCCATCTCCCTCCATATATGCGTATGTATTAAAAAATAGAAGTTGAGGCCTCTCAAATCTACAGGGGGCCAGCTATTTGATTATATCGATATTATCATTTAAATATTCAAAATGTCGACTATTAAAAAAAAACGGTGCAATCAATGCACAATTCAAAATTATGAGATCATATCAAAATGTTTAAAGACATAAAAGTTCGATTGATATTTGACACCACTGAAAATTATAGGAACATGACGATATATATGACAAATTTTCATTATATATATACACTGTACAACTCATTATATAATTATTAATTATCATACAAAATGTAATAATTTTCCCTACCTAAAATTTTATATTTTAGATGATATATAAAATACTTAAAAATATATAATATCTCAATACCAAATCAAACAAGTTCTTCATAGTTGATATAACAATAATTGATTAAACATGGAAAAGAAAAAAAGGGCTAGTGTATGGTGTGGAAATGGTAAAGAATAAAGATAAGAGATGCTATTCCGACTTTCCTAGTTGCTTGTAATAGGATTCTTTCTCTCTTTATGGTAAACCCCTTCTTCATATCCTCTCTTGAAGCAACCCACCAAAGCTGCCATTGCACTGCACCGACCGTAAGTAGACGTCTTGGTGCACATGCTTTGGTGTCTCAAAAGTATTGAACGGAAACAACCCAATAAAAAGTTTTATCACTTAAAAGCTACCCATAACAATGAAAAATTAAGAGTAAATTATATATATTTTTTAAATTTTGTTGAAATTACATTTTTTTTAATTTTCAAAGCATATAAAAACTTCTTTTTAAACAAAAAAATTATCCTATATTTTAGTCTAATTTAAATTTTTTACTAAAATATCTCTCGTTTATATTTTTTTACTTATAAAAATGTATTTAGGTAATTAAAGTGTAAGATAATATTTTGTTTTAATAAAAATTTATATATTTTTTAAAAATAATATATAATTTTAATAAAACTCAAGAAAAATATGTTTAATTTATTCATTCAAAAATCAAATAGTTTTTCAAGAAATTGCCAATTTAAATTGATTTTAGATAAACTGAGTTTCATATTACATTATTAAAATTCGCACACATATAAGTGAAAAGTAATAATGATTAATATAAATGATCTTTTATATATTTTTAGCTGTGTAGTCTCCTTTATTATGCGTAATAATAATCGATTATTTATATAAATTAAGGGTTGGCACAAAGTGCCTCCACTTTAATTAGGGGATTAATTTTTTCTCCTCAATAATAATGACACTTTTCTCGGCAATGGAAATGAGCCTCTGATCATAAGAGCATGATTGTACATAATGTTCAAGTCAAATCAAATATTGTACTTTCTCTCCTACAAGAAAAATTAGATTATAAGAGATAATACCTAGCCTAGACGAGCTTAATGTAGGCGGTAGGAGAGGCTGTGCCATGATTTATTTAATTTCCATAAAGAACTAACATAAACAAATATGGATGAGGACTGAAGTGGGGTCTCTATGATATTTTTTCTGAAATTATTAGCACCCAACTTTTCTCTTATAAGCTAGTTATACTAATCCATAAAGAAACTCAAATTGCATTGCTGTTATCACGTTCATATTGACCAAATAAAAAGATCTATATTCTTGTCATTCTAATTAGTCCTTATATTAGTATATAGTTCAACTAATCAGACTACTCAAATAATGAAAAAAAATTAAATTACATAGATTTTTTTTAATTTTGTTAAAATTACGTAAAATTCTTTTAAAACAAAAAGCTATCTTATATTTTAATTCAATTTTAAATTCTTTTGATTAAAATATTATCCATAAATTTGAATATATATTTTCTAAAATAAAAAAAATTAAATGAAAGGTATTTTGATTAAAAAAAATTTAAAAGTAAACTAAAATATAAAATAACCTTTTGTTTTAAAGAAAATTTATGTATGTTTAAAAATAATAAAAAAGTCTGTATGAAATAAAAAAAAAAACTCATGTAATTTACTCAAAAGAAGATCTAGCTACCGGGAAATAAAGGGGAAAATTAATCTTCTTAATACATTATTCTAACTACTTTTTCCATTTCCTTCAATACAATTGTCTTGCTAGTTTGATTCAAAATATATAAAAATTAAGTATTTGATTTTGAAATGTCATCTTCATCATTTATTATTATTTTTAATTTAAAAGAAAACTTTAAATAGATTTAAATTGTAAAAAATATATAAACGAAATTAATTCTATGCTTTGTGAAAGTTAGAAGCAGTAAGGGCATAAAGAATTTCGACTGGAGTAATAATAATGAAGTGAGCTGAAAGTAAATGTCATTATCAGTCGCTACCATGAAAGTACTGAGCAATTTTCAGTAATGGCCTTCACCTGTTACCATGAGGCATTCCCAGCACACTCACTATTCTCTGAGCTGAAACACACTGTAAATAAAATGGTACTTCAAAATTTTGGTAAAACATACCGATCTTAACATATGGGTCATTGACCAATTCATAATTAGAATAAGTTCCATAAGGTAAGACAAAAAATTGAACCAATCCCACTATATGAGATTTTTATTATCCTTTGGTTGATTCATCAAGCTCCTTTATATCAAATCTCAATGTCTCAAAGCTCTTGAACTTTCTTTCACGTCTCATTTTGGAGAGGGGGACATGTGCCGACACGCTCCTGAAAAGGCGTAAAAGGGCTTGTATTTCCTTGGCTAATCACGTAAAGGCTCCTCCTAACCCCACTGTCGCTCACTGAAGCAGAAATCCCTCTCAACTTTTTCCTTGGTGCCAAACAAACTCCTCCTGAAAGTGACAATGTGAAGACACAAAACCCATTGGGATTTACCAAAAATCCCTTCATCATACAAGTTCTCACTTACATCAATTTTTACTTCTAGAATTAAAAGATTTGAGGTCAAATTTCGGTCCAAGTTAAATTAATTTGAAAAAAATTTTCAGGTTTTTAGAATCTATTTAATGTTCACGAAAACTGTCATAAGTTCTCTTGCAAGTAAAACAGAAACAAAGTATGCTATTTAGTGTTCTAATTACTTGCTTCTGGCTGCATCACGAGCACCAGCCTCATTGTGAAGAACATTGCGCTAAGGAGAATAAAGTGGACAAAGAACCTGCATTAAGATTTACAAAACTGCTAATATCAAAGTTCTACGACATGATGTTGGAATATTTATGAATTGTGAATTAGTATTAATTAATTATTATACTAATTAATATATTTATTTTTATAATATCAAATAATTAATATTATATTTGATATTATATAAAAAAGATTAGATTTATAAATCCTAGATAGCTTATAATAAATTAGATTATTCATTAGCTTATTTAAGGAATATACATAACTCACAGTCCATTTAATATTTATTATCCTATTTATACTAGTTAAAAAATTTGCTTTTAACCTAAAGTGATATTAATAGCTCTCTCCTCTTCTTTTGAGAATATTGTGAGTTATAACATTTTTTTACTCTTTTCTTTTCTAGCTACCTAATCCCTGTGTAGCGTTTCGGCCCTTGTCTACCTCAGCTCAATGATCTTATACTAATTGGGCTTCTGTCTTGTTGAGCCCATTTTTGTTGAATAGATGTCAACGTATCATTTTGCCACATAAGCCCACATGCGCACACCACGAGCACAAGTTAGACACGGCCGCCGGGAACGGTCACCGCCTCGGATTGTGTCTCCGTACAAAAATCGAGCGGGTCATACCAGCGACAAAGAACACGAAGAAGAAGAAGAAGAAGAAGAGAGAAATAAAATGGAATACGGATACAAGATGCGAGTGGTGTTCGCGATCGCTTGTTTAGCAGCTATGTCAATCTACTTCACTGCTCGGTACCGGAGTCGGCGCAGGCGGAAGTCTCCTCCGAGTGTATGTTACTTACATGCAGAACCAAAGCCACAGTATGCGTTTAAGCGAGTTTTAGCGGATAACTCGTACACTGCGTTCAAGCACTTGAAGCTCAATGACTCTTACGATGGTACATATCTTACTCCTTTTATGCGCAATGGCGCCACTGTGTTTGGTCGCTGAGAAAGTGAAGGAGTTGTATATAAAATTTATTTGTTTGATCCTGATGCTCAGTTAGAAATTGTACGGAATACATAATTTTTTCCTTATTTTCGCATGTTTTCAAATCTTAGAAGAAGTGTTTCTGGATGGAAAGTGATAGACCTTTTGCATCAATTAAACTATTATGAAATTGAAATAGTTTGGTTCAGTCAAGCAAATAAGCAATCAGTGCATAAATGGTAGAATTTGGGGAAGCTGTTGTAAATTATTGATATAAAAGAAGTACTTACAGTTACATTTCAATGATTTTGCTAATGAAATGATGCAGCAGAGGTTAAATTGGATATTCGTGGTAACAATTAAATGACCATGTTAAAGACACTGCATTGGTCACAGCAATAAGTGTTCAATTGCACATAGTAGAAAATTTGATACCAATAGACTCATGCGCATAGTAGTTGAGAAGTATAGGAAGTCCTTTCTTTATCTGCGCAAATAATAAGAAGGGAATTTTCTATTTTGACCGCAGTAAGTGGTCATTTGATGAACATATATTTTGATCAAGCTTCTTCTCTTCTTACTTCTGGCTATGGCCAAATAGATGGTTATGATCCACGAAAAGCTATCATAAGGTATCTCGGCATTAATGATGTTCAGCTACGATATTGAGTTCTCTATGCAAGGTGATAGAGATCAAGCTAATTTTACTGTTGTTTTCACAGAGAATCCTTCAAATTCTCATCCTTTTGAGGCAGAGATTACAGCATTGTTAAAAAACCCTCAGCTTCAATTAGAATTTAGTACTGAGATTGAGGAGTTGAAGAAGAAAGATACATATGTTTGGGTTGAGACAGAGTTGCAGTTAAAGGAACTAGTCAATGTATTAAATAAAGAGAGGTTCTTTGCTGTGGACACAGAACAACATACCTTACGATCTTTTCTAGGCTTTACAGCATTAGTTCAGGTCAATTTATGCTTCTCTTAATTTCTTCTCTGATATCTATTTATGAGCTAATTATTTTGGGATGAATCCTTGATAGTTCTACATTTTTTTTTTATATCAAGCAGATTTCTACTCAGCAGGAAGATTATTTGATTGACACAATTGCCCTGCATGATTTAATGGGCACTCTTCACCCAGTTTTTGCAAATCCTTTAATTTGTAAAGTATGTAAGTTATTTCTGTCCCATTTCTAGAATGTTTAACTATATAGAAGTGGGAAACATGTGTTCAATTATAGCAGTTACCATATCTGCATGAAATTGTCTGTATATAGTTTTACCTTGCTCCCTCTTTCAATGAAAAATATAAACTACTTTAATAAGTGACTCTCGTGAAAGCTGGATTTACACTTATTTGGTTGATAGATTGTGAGAATAATTTAGACTTGGTTTTGTGTGTGTGCGCGCGCACTCGTGTGTGTTCACCTAATAGCTTAAACTTTTGAGATAAAGTAGTCATTAATATATATGTGTGTCATTGAAATCTAGGATTTCTTGGGATTAGAGCTTGTTATTCATTGGGAATATCTTGGTTGATTTATATGTCTGTGTTTATTCATGTGAAAATTTGTGGATAGGTGTTTCATGGAGCTGACAATGATGTTGTCTGGCTACAGAGAGATTTCCACATCTACGTTGTTAATCTATTTGATACTTCAAAGGTAAGCTAACCAAGTTGTGTTCATGTTACTGGATCTTGTACTAGATGCCATGTACCTTGTAGAAATATCATTTGCATGCATGATAATGACAAGAAAAGGTTGCATTTTCCAATGGATTGGCACCTTTTACTTTATCAATTTGTGTTCCCGTAATGCAGGCATGTGAGGTGCTGTCAAAGCCGCAGAAATCACTTGCTTATTTACTGGAAACTTATTGTGGTGTCGCAACAAATAAATTATTTCAGGTTTGACCTTGATCATGCATGACCTTGCTCGTAGGTTGTCCTAGTCGAAGTTGTAGCTAACTTAAGTAGCATGGATATATTTGAATAAAATTTAATAGCTAAATTTTTCTTTAACTTATCTGTAGTATGTAGCATAGTAGTCTCCAGAGTAAAGTAGGGTGTTCATGGTACATTTATAATTTTTGGATCCCCAAAGAATAACAATATCTTATCTAGAATGGAATCAAGAATCTATGTTCCAATTCAGGTCACATCTCTTTTTTTCGCTTTTGATGAATTTTTTAGAGCCTTGTTTCCAATCACAGATTCAGTTGTTTAGTCACATAAACTTTGATCATGATATTTATATACATGGAATTAAAATATAACCTTTAAAGGACTTTGACCCCCGAATAGTTGAGATTAAGGATTGAGTATATTAAATTGAAGAAGGGAAACATTAGAAGTATGTTAAAATGACAATACTTGTATGTAGTTTGGATCGTGATTGATGTTAATTGTAATCTCCTGTGTTCCTAGTGGTCAGCAGTTAAATTGATATTGGGGTTGCACCAGCACGAAAGGAGAGAATATATTTCTAAATCATTCAGTAGAACCTTTTCTTCTGATTCAGAAGTAGCTAACAATGGAAAGTTTTGAGCCAGGAATGATTCAACAAAAATTTGTTACATCATTTGTTAATGGTCTAGGAATTTATTATGATTTAAAAATTCTTTAAGATGAGTTATATAAATAAATGGGAGTTAGTTTAACCTTTTTTTCACATCATAAATTGTTATGGATAGGCACAAGGACTATTTTCTATTTTTTGATTTTTTGCTAATTAGAAACTAGAATGGTTACCTTCTTGGCCTCTTGCTTTTCCTAGCTACTCCTACTTCTCTTCTTGTTTTTCTTTTTCTTCTTCATTTTTTTAAAATTTAATTGCAGCGTGAAGACTGGAGACAACGTCCCCTCTCAGCGGCAATGATACATTATGCACGAACAGATGCACACTATTTGTTATATATTGCAAATTGTTTGATCACTGAGCTCAAACAACTGGATGATGGTATGCCTTGTTTGGTGTTGTACGGAATGAGACAAAAAGTAGAAGTCCAAGATGTCTCCCCCCCCCCCCCAAACTTTTTTTTTTTAATATTAAGCATATTAGCATGTTGCACTGGCCAAAGATCTTGCCTCTGCGCTTTGTCAACTCAATAACTTTTTAGGACTTACCTGGCTGATATTTGTTGCATCAAAATTCTGAATTTATTGTGTCAGAAAACTCTTGTTCAGATGAAAAATTCCATTTTCTTCATGAGGCTAGTCGGCGTTCAAACATGATTTGTTTGCAACTGTTTACAAAAGAGGTTGAAGCTTCTCCTGGAGAATCTGCTGCATTATCATTATTTTCACGTCATGTGAGTAGCGAAAGTTCTCCATCAGTTTCCAATGAAACCCAGGTTTGCTTCTTTCAGTACAAGTTTGAAGTAGTGTCTCTTTAGTTTGCTATATTGTTCTAACAGACTAGTTCTCTTATTTCAGTTTCAGAATTTTGTGAGGCGACTATGTGCATGGAGAGATCTGATGGTAAGTTAAAATTTGTAAGTGCTACCAAAATGTAGCTACAATTTAAGAATAGTTCTCTTACTGTAAAATTCGGTATTTCCCGACTTCATTTTAGGTTTGAAGCTTGAAATAATTTAGTATACAATTTAGTAGACAGAAACAGAAGTTCATGCTCCATGTTCAAAGTTATTTCAGGATGCTCCATGAAATTTTGTTAAGATCTTATCATGACATTAGACAAAAGTCAAAAGCAAACTTCAGAGTAAACTAATAATGAGCTTGGAAAAGGGATTTACAAAGGGCAGTTGAGGCTGCTTTTGATATGTGAAAATTTATTTCAATTGCGATTTATTAACAACAGTTTGATATTTAATTAGAGAAAATTTGTTAAATTTAATTTTAGTAGTATAAAAACAATTAGACTTAAATTTCTTTTTTTCCATTCTTTATCCTCTGAAGGATTTGGAAAACTAAGTAATATATTTCCTGTATAATAGTAAAATTGCTTTGGCAATGGATTAATTCTCATTGTAATCTTACATTTGCTGATGTCTGCTTTTGGCAGTGCCATTCAAGCCTCAAATAGTGTCACTGTCTGTATGATTCTGTACTATGTACTTCTTTGTTGTCTCACATCAAATCATTTTGGTGCTACTTAGTTAGAGTATTAAAAAGTAATATCTCAAATCATTTGATTGGTCTATGTAGCTGCACTTGTGCGTTATGTAATGAATAAAATTTCTTTATTTAAGGTCTGTTGATTGACGTAATGAATAGGGATAGCTAGGACTACTACCTTTAACATGAAAAGGAAAGAGGCAGGACATAATCTTTTGCCACAATCCAGTTGTAAACTTCATAACTATGTTACCTTCTTTATTCTCTTCTATAACAGAAATATCGATTGCTTTTGCTTTGATTTTTGAGTTCTTGTGATTTTACATTTGTTTGACATATTTTATGATGAAATGGTTTTATTTATTTATTTGTGCAGTTACTTAGGTATTTTCATTTCACTGGTTGTGATATTAATCTTTTATTATTACATTAAGTTTTATTTCAAATGAACCAACTCATAATTCTTGAATTTTATGTTTTAATGCTTTTCTAATGTAGTGTTTAAATGTATTCCACAACATTGTCTATTAGGAAATTGCTTGTAGGCTGATTGTTTTGTGGCATGTTCATCTTTTCAGGCTCGTGTCCATGATGAGAGCTTGAAATATGTATTACCAGACCAGGCAATTGTTGCTTTGGCAAATCAGCCTCCGACAAGTGACTCTGAAATATGCAATGTCATAGCTCAGGCTGATATCAACGTGGAAGTGGGTGTCAATTCTTTCTTCTCTTCTCCATCTCCTATTGTTGGCAGCCACCAAAGTGATGTCTATGATTTGCTTACAGACAATGTAGGTAGCACTGAAGATATTTATTCAGTAATCCTTCAGAAGTGCCTTGGTCCAAATGGGGGTTGCCCAGTTTCTATGTTTAATTATTCTTTGTTGGTTAGCAGTAACCTGAGACCTACAATAGCCTATAAACACAGTAGTGTAAAAAATTCAAAACAAGTTTCTCGGAAGACTTCTCGAGATTTGTTTGTTCAGAAATTTTCTTGTAAATCTCCTGTTTATCATAATTGTCGAATCTATGCTAATGATGGGCGGCTGCTTTGTTACTGTGATCGGAGGAAGCTTGAATGGTTGGTGCACCTTTAACTTGCTTCTGTTCTATCTGTAAAAGTTGTTTTGCTGATTAATGTTCTATTTTACAGGTACCTCAATCGGGATCTGGCAAAACTAATTGATGAAGATCCACTGGCGATAATGCTTCTTTTTGAACCGAAAGGTCGCCCAGAGGACGAAGACAACGATTTTTATATCCAGAGTAAGAAAAACATATGTGTTGGCTGTGGTGAAGGAAATCACTACTTGCGCTACCGGATAATCCCATCATGCTATAGAATACATTTCCCTGAGCATATGAAAAGCCATCGTTCTCATGATATTGTCCTGCTTTGTGTGGACTGTCATGAAGTTGCCCACGCTGCTGCAGAGAAATATAAGAGAAAGATAGCAGCTGAATTTGGGATTCCTCTCTATGTTCGTAGGGTAATTGATCCAGGACAAGCACCTGAAGTAGCCTTTGAAGAGGGAGGTGTTTCTCCATTACAATTGCGAACAGCTGCCATGGCTCTTCTGCGCCATGGACCAAGAATGCCTCCCAATCGCCGTGATGAACTGATTGAGGTATGATCCTATTTCTGTCTGTAAGTGTTTGGTCAGATACATGGTTATCACAGACCCTACATGATGACACATGGCCTTTGAAGATTATAAATATGGATTCTGAATTGGACCCTTTTTTTTCTGGACTTCTGTAATGATTAACTGTTTATCATTGTTTGCAAAAGTTCTTGAACAGCCTTTTTAACTCTATTCCATAAGCTTTGATATTTGACGTTTTTGTGATTTTGTTTGCAGATTGTGAAGAGATATTATGGAGGAAGGGAGATATCTGAGGAAGATTTAGAAAGAGCTCTGCTACTTGGCATGAGTCCTCATGAGAGAAGACGATTTGAGAAGAAGAGAGGATATTCATTTAAACATTCTATAAGAAGTACTGCTGGGGAGACTGTACAGGAAAATCATGGTGATTGCACACCCAGAGTGGGAGTTGTGGACGCATCAAATGTTAATGCTCTAGATGGTTCATATGCGACCAAAGCAACAAGCAATGGAGAAGATAGAGAACTTTTTATGGTAAAGGATGATGTTGGAAACCCCTCTGTAGCTTCTGATCTAGGAGTTAATGGAGCTTTCTCTGACATCTTTACTGGACATGTGAGCACAGATAAAACTATAGGTTCTAATGAGCACAGTGCCTCTGCTGTAAATGCTGATGATAGTTGTCTGAGCAGAAGGCCACCAAATGGAATTGATGACTTATCACCTGGAGATGAAGAGTCCGCTCAAGCGAAACATAATTCGAAACTATCACTCTTAGGACATGGACCACATGGGAAGCAAGTTGTTGAACATTTACTGAAGGAATATGGTGAGGATGGCATTCGTCAGTTTTGTCAAAGATGGAGACAAGCTTTTGTTGAAGCTGTCAAACCACGTTTTCTACCTGCTGGCTGGGACATAAAGCACAGGTATGCTAATCATTATTTAATGATTTGTTTGGTTACTTAGTAACCATATATGGTCATTGTCACAGAATTAATGGATGCACAATAAGCATTTAGTTTAAGCTATTCTGAGGCATATTTGCCTCATGTCCTTAAGCTGTGGGAATATATACAGCGTTAATATAAAGATTTCAATTGTTTGTGTCAGCGTCTTCTCCGCCACAATTGCTTCCACAGCTTGCAACCATCTGCTTATTGGTCATGTCTTATGATTTTCTGTTGCAATTGCTTCTGACTTGACTGTTCTGTTCCTTTACCATGCTATCACCTTTACCACTTCCACCGCTCTTTTAAAAAAAAATTAAAAAACAAAGATTTACATGGAGGCATCAAATTATAAAGAACTCTTCCACTCCGTCTCAATTTGCAGAGGTGGAATAATTCATTTTCTAATTTCATTCTCTTTCAATTTTTTCCTTTTTTGGGTTCATAGCACTAATGATGGAAACGAATATAAATATAGTTTCTAAAACTCAGAAAATTCCATAGTTGCCTATTTGACTGCCATTAGATTGTTATTTATGCTGCACTTTGCAATAATATGATGTTTAGCAGCTGAATTATTAACCCTTTGTTTCAAGGCTTTGATTATGGACACTGTTATTGCCAGTGGTAGAAGGGATTTCGGTGAATTCAGTGTTTACAATCCTGTCAGAAAGGCATCCCCTGCTACCGCTACGAGCTAGTGACTACCCAGGAGCTGCAAGTTGCAACATGCTTATTTGGGACCCTGATGCTATTATTTCTTCAGATTTGTTTCTCCACCTCCTTTCCATCCTAGGTTCAAAAGTTACTTCTAAAAATTAATGGTATCATAGTCCCTAAAGCCCCTCCTTTGAGATTTGATGAAGTCACACAAATTTCTCTTGATGTCTCAGAATATTGCAATGACCTTTCCCCTAGAGGGTAAACAGGCCAAGCAGAGCCAAGCTTTAACTCAAATTTATTTAAGCTCAGCTTGTTAAATAAACGAGTTTCTTGAGTTCGGCTCACAAAATCAAATGAATTTAAAAATGAGATCAAATCCTACTTGTTTAGTTAAATGAGAATTTGAGCTCAACTCATAAATTTATTTAAGATTATACATAAATAAATTATATAAGTTTAATGACTTAAATGAATTTTTATAGTATTTAAAAATATATTAAAAATAACAATATATATAATATGCAATTATATATATTTAAATATTTATATTATTTTATTTTTGAACTGAGTTTTTTGTGAGCTAAATGGACTGAATATTAAAATTTTAAATTCAACTCATTTAATTGAATTAACTATATTCAAGTTTGTTCATATAAAAAATAAAATAAGTTATTAAACAAATCAGAACTAAATTATTCATGAACAGTTTGATTCATTTATAACCAGCGAGATTTAAGCAAAGTTTAAAATAGGGAAAATGTCTATGACTTTGGACGCTAGAAGTTGAAGGGAGATTTATATTGCTTTTATTTTTATAACTAATAAACATGCCAATTATATTTGGGCCCAGTTGGAGAAAATAATCTATTTACCTTCCAATCCTCGACAAGGCAAAATCAGAAAAATATTTAGGCTCAAGGCAAAAGAGCAGCTCTGTTGCAGGTTTCCGGTGGGGTTGGACCATAATTAAAGGTTACTTACTAACAAAATACCGGTAACAAAATTTGAATGATTTTTTTTTTTGTTAACATAATTCGATCTTATTGAGTCGATTGACACTCTTAACAGCCTTTACCGGGTGTCTAGCCTCCACACTTTGTGTTCAGCCAGTACTACATTTCTCAGAACGAAACATGATCACAAACCCGCAGTAAACTTCAGCTTACAGCATGAGGAATTTCAGTGGAAAGGCAACCTGAAAGTGGTTGCAACACTATACTGGACTAGAAGCCACTTTTCAAGTAAATCCCGAATTGGTGAAAGCGATAACATAATTAAAAAAATTATATTTTATGAGCCAATATAACCAGCACATGGATCAAAACATGATTTCAAAAATGAATGTGAGAAATATTGATTATGAGAATCTCGATAATCTATATGATCATAATGGCATTTTACTATCTAGATGAACCAACAAAATATTGCTGGGCCCCAACCAGTAGTAGTTGCTGTTTAGCAAGTAATAATACTGTGTTTAAAGAATGCACGCATCATTAGCCAAAGCCATAATGATATCAGATTTATCGTTCACATTTGAACCTATAACATGCCGTATTGCATATTGCAATCCTATAATCAAGCCAAACCTGTTATGTACTTGTTCTGAGAAAGAATTTACCCACCAATAAAACCATCCGACACAAAGTAAAATCCAAGTGACCACCTATTCTTGAAAGAAAGAAAATTCAATCCTTGCTACAGCTTTTGCAAGCATGGTAATTAAATCAAATTTCTTATATAAATGACTTCTAAACCCAAATAAAAACGACATTCAAACATGCTGAGATCTAAATGATGCATGGAAGGAACTCCGTGTAGCTGTGAAGCAAAACTGCACGGCTAGCCACTGAGAGAAGATCCATTCATATACCAAGCCATGGCATTTCTATTTATTATGGTTCAGAAGAGGAAGCTTAAACTGCTAAAAAAAACATCAACCTCAGACTGGCCAGAAAAATAAAACAACCACTTCATATTACCCATATTTCAAACTATCACTACTGTTGGAGGTGCTTTATCTCTACTAGCAGTTGCTACTCACTTATGCGGATTAACCAAAACTTCTACTATACAAAACCAACACAGAATGCCTCAAGTGGTTCAGGCATTGGATTAGTAAAATTATTTCTTAAGATGTTGGCATAATTCACAATCACGTTGATAAGTATCTTGAACTGAGGCTACATTTTTATTCAGCTTCTCTTTTTATATGAAGATAAATACTTTGTTCAATAACTCAACTCGCTAAGTTGCCAAAAAGTTGCATAATTTAACCATAACGAGAACAAGTCCCAAACATTTAACGGCCATATCATATTTTCAACTTTTATTTTATTAAAAAGTCTAGGAATAGTTAGTTTATTTAGTAACTCGTCTTACCAAGAAAAATGAATATGCCAATGACAATCATGCTTAGAAAGATCAAATAAGTACTAAAGCAAATCAGAGAACAGAGTCTAAGCTATAAGACTAAAAAATTCAGTTATGGACATACCATTGTATTTTACAATCTTATTTGCATAGACGTTTTACCAAAGCTTTCCAGGTATACAATGTTAAAACAGGAGATAAATTGAAGTCACAGAGCATTCGCTTGTCAGCATTACAAGAAAAAACACTATCGTCTGAAAGATCATTTCTTAGGACACAAATAAGTAAATTCTACACTTCTTTAATGCAGAAATAAACACAGTAATTGGTACAAGAAACAACAGTAGCATTTAGTGTATCACTACTAACGATAAAACACTAGTCACGGTAATTTTATTAAACAATAAATGATATCATATTGTGTTTCATAAACACTTTTAACCGTGTAGAAGCTAATATTGAAGCCATGCAATTGTATGCACTTTGCATTCCTAAACACCCACTGAGGATCTACTTTGTAAAACATACTCCGATAGGCGATAGCTCCTTCCTTTCATATCAGACTTATATCCCCCAATCTAATGAGCATCCAAATCAAATAATCGCAAATAAACCAGCATCAGCACCATAAATGAAATAAAAATGCTTGGCCCAGAATTGGAACTTTTGTTGTAATTATTATTAATTTCAGTTCTATATGAGTAATTTCTTCACATAATTCAACAAAGTGCTAGGAAAGCACGGGCATCTACAAATCTAGGCTGCTCTACATTCTACAACAACAAAATTACCTCAGTTTTTCAACAGAAGGAATAACCACATTCAATTAGTAACAACAATGTCATTATTAAAAGAATCAATGATAAGATCAGGTGAATCGGAGGCTGGATCGGAAGGGGCAGCGGTTACATACAATACAGACTTGGCAGCCACGAGCTTCTTCCTTTGCGAGCATCGTGGACCGTCGATCCTCCCGACAAAGCAAGGGAAACCATCAGCAATGTTGACCTGAGACTGACCGTCGTGAGAATGTGGGGACGGCGGCTGCGAGGGGCGGTTCAGAGAAATCTGGCAGCGTGAACCAAACCAGTGGGATCGAGCGCTGATTCGGGAGTCTCGGATTCGGGCAAGGGCACCGGGTTTAAGGTACTTATGAAAATGGCCGGCTCTTCTCAATTGAAGATCTCTAGTTCTCCGATTCATTGCGAAGAGAGAGAAATAGAGAGACAAGTATGTTTGTGTGAGGAAGACGAGAATGGCGGTAGAGATTGAAGATGGAGATTGGGGATTTTAAGGAGAAAGAGAGAGGCGGGAAAACAAGTGGAGGGAGAGAGAGAGAGAGGATTTTGTTTCGAAATAGTGAGGCGCGGGAGAAGAAAAGAGAAAGAACCAAATGGGGTTTTACCAAAAGGAGACGCGGGTACACTGCCAGAAAAATTTTGGAAAAAAATTTATATATAGTTTTTTATTTCAATTAAAATATAATTTTTCAATAATATCATAATAAATATATAATTTTTTTATAAATAATTATATGATTTTTAATTAAATTACAATAATAAAAATATAAGCAACTATATTTCAATCTAATTTAAAAATTTTTGCCCTTATACTCCCTTCTTAGCCATGAGATTGCTTGTAGTTTCTTACTTATTGAAATTAAAAGTAATTTTTATTTTTTAAAGAAATAGAAATTGAAAATTAAAATATTTAAAACTTGTTTGATATCTATAATTATTTTAAATAAAAATAGAAAAAGAATACTAATAAAATGATATTAAATTAATTACATTTGGTATCATAAGAAAATGAAAAAAATGCATTTCTATATATCTATTTGGTAGGATTTAAATAATGATGAGATAAAAATTAAATAATGATCAGTGACCAAAAATACCCTTAATAATAGAAAATAAATAAGCTTTTTATTAATTTGAATTAGTTTCATCGGCAAATGAGTAAACACGAGCTTTAAGGATTACTCCTTTCATTTTTCCCCTCCACTTTCTTTATAGCTCCACAATGTTGAATCACCAAAGAGGTCGTTGTTCGCTCAATTGGTGCGTCAGTGTTGAGCAATTGTTGTAATTTGTTAATACTAATTATTTGCCAAGTGCAAACTTAGTCATAACATTTTGACTGGGCCAAAAAAAAAAAAAAAAGGCTAACTTGTAACATATATAAAAAGAGGTAGGTTGTGATATTCACTTCAGAATCAAAAGAATTGGGTGAGTTCATTCCAAGCATCGAATATTGAAACATAATTGGTTGGGGCTTCAACAAAATTCAAAAGGGAAAACATACCTCTTTGGGTCAAATATTATTGATCCACCTTGTCGATAACAATCAGCTAAGGGACAAGCAAGGAAGGATGAGGGTTAGGTGATGGGTTTGGAGGAGCATAGCTAGATGCAAGTGAGGAACAATATGATTGAGAGGGGCAAAATAGATATTACAAGCAATTGGCTCCAAAACTCTGCTAATCTTTTTGTGCTATAAGGAAGGAAAATGCACAGAAATTGGAGTTTCCCTTTTCTACGAAGAATCATTTTTATTTTCCCTTTCTCATGGCTACCAAAGAGGCATTAAGGTTAAAATCTTATTTTAGCACTTAAAGCATATTTAATATTTTATATTGATTTTAAAAGCATTTTTTGTTTTAAATACATCAAAAAATGTAAAATATGTTCCAAATATATTCTAGATGCAAATGTTGTTACCTCATTATTGTTAACTTTGACATGTGAGGTTGAAGTAGCATTTTTTAGTCCCATGGAATAATCCCATCTTAATTATCAACCTTTCTTTTTCTTTCTCTCTTCTTTTTGTCACCAGCTTCTTTGTTGTGTTTTTATCTCAAGAGTAATAGTTTGGCAAACTTTTCTTATTTTTGTTTGATTGATCAAAAGATTAGAAATGGTGCCAATTCTATTAGTGTTTTTTTTTTCTTTTTTTAAACTAACCAAAGTAGTAGATGATGAATGTTGTTAAGTTGATTTCTGTGTTTTCGTCTAAACTTTTGACACTTTTACACACATACACCTACCCATCATGCTTTGCATTAAATGCTTGACTATCTCCACCTTCTCTAAAATACTTGATATGGTGATATGGTGATGGAAAAGGGGAGAGAGAGATGTAGTTTTTTTTTTTCAATATTTAATATGTTGTTGTTGTTGTCGTTATTTAAAAGTATTGTTTTTTTTAATTTTTTAATAAAAAATAAGTTTTATTTCTTATCTATTTCATTTATATTTTTTATTCTTTTTTCATTTTTATAGTTAATACAAATCTTTATATATGCGAAAATAAAACCTCCAAACAAGATTTATTCTATATGAAGGCTTATTTTAGTTATGTTTCCTTATTTTACCCAACAATTTAAAAAAATTCCCTCCCTTTGTATTAGTTATGTTTGAAATAGTATTGATGAGAAATCAACAAGTATTTCCAAAACATATTATTTAAAAGAATAGACACAATATGCCAAGTTGATTAGAAGTAAGAAATCAACTTTTAAATGACAAAAGTATCAATGAGTTTACTTTTTCACCAATTTAGGAAATGTGAATTGCTTTTTTTGCTTGTTTTTCCATGACAGTGGCATGGAAGAGAATTTTTTTCTTATAATATTATTGTAGTACTTGACATTGTTTTATTAACCATATTTTATCACAATGGGTGATAAGTATATGCCTATAGGACAAAAACATATATAAAAGCCAATTAAAATGGTTAGGCATGTCATTTAAAGAAGCTTGCAATAGTGTTGAAAATATAAATATCTTTTATAAACTTAAGTTCCTTTCCAATTTTATATCCATCACAAATACACTTGGCTTAAAATGAAGGTAAAATAATCCATATTCTTATACTACCAAGTACTAACTAATTTTATTATCACAAATATTAAAGAAATATGAAAAGAGGGAAAGGTTCTTACCCTTGGGCAACACTGCAATTTGAGTAAATATTCATCCAAGCACCCTCTATATTTTTTTAAGTAAGATGAAATAGTACCTACCTCATCTCGGAAAGAATCAAGTTGAGATAGTAGTAAGATAAATACAATAGGAGAGCAATGTTAAGATTGTTCACATTTAATTGTGATTTAATTATTCCGTGCATCACATTCAATTATTGCACCTTAATAATGGCTTTTTGCAATCATATTGCATATTTTGCTCATCTAATACTTATGGGAGCTATGTACATATGTATATATATTTCCTTTTATAGTTGATTAAAAAATTTCAGGTAAAAGCATTTTGTAGTCTAAAAGGTGTACTTGCAAAGAAAGAAAGGTGAATAAAGTAATTGCAATTTAGGGATTGTCTTTTTTCCCCCCTTCTTTTTTCATTAGATGTGTGAAATGAATAGATTTTTATGGTTTATCCTTTTATTAGAAAGGTGGGATTTTGGAAAAAAGGTCTTAGGAGATATAAGAAAGTGTTAACGATATGTGAAATGAAATAACTAAAGAGATTATAAAAGTAACAAAAAAAATACTAAATAAATCAAAAAGTTTTGGACTTAAGGATAAAGGATTTTGATAGTGGGATACAAATGTGCAAGATAAGATTAAGATTAAAAGGAAGCTTTTTATAAAGTGTGGTCCTTGTGTAAAAAGGATAAAAATTAGGAAAAATACAAGATAGTTAAGAAAGACAATAAGAAGGCATTGAGCAAAATGAGAGTTAGAGCATTTAATGGGTTATACTAATTTTTAGACACTAAAGTTAGGGAACGAAATATTTACAAGCTAACTAAAAATAGAAAAAAAAAAAAGACAATAGACGTAGACAAAGGAAATGTATCAAGGATGAAGAAGAGAAGTATTGATCACAAAATAAGATATTAAGGAAAGGTGGAAGGATTATTCACAAAGGCTATTTAATGAAAGACACAAAATCTTATTGCACTCAGATAGGTTAGACATTAAAGAAACTGACTAAAATTATACATTTTATCATAGAATTTTAGAGTTAAAGGTAAAAGAAGCATTAAAGAGGATGAAGAATAGCATAGCAATTTGATCAAATAATATATCTATTAAAGTATGGAAAAGTTTATAAGTGAAAAGTATAAGTTAGTTCACAAAGTTATTTAATGAAATTAGAAGATATAAGAGAATGTTAGACAAGCAGGGGAGAAGTATTTTAATATCTATTTATAAGAATAAAAGAAACATGCAAAATTATGCAAATTATAGAGGGATTAAACTTATGAGTCACACGATGAAGTTATGAAAAAGGGTAATTAAGTAGAGATTATAGCAAGAGACTCATGTTACAAAGAATTAATTTGGTTTTATACCAAAAAGATTGACAATGAAAATAATATACTTGCTACAAATATTGATGGAGAAATATTGAAGGAATAAAAAAAATTTATATATAATATTTTATCGATTTGGATAAGGTATAAGATAAGATGCCAAGAGAAGTTTTGTAATGGCTTTGAATAAAAAAAGGATTTGTATTACTTATATTCAGACAATCCAAAACATGTATGATAGAGTTACAACTAATGTGAGAATAAAATGTGGGTCCATAAAATTTTTTTAATAACTATCGTCTTACATCAAGGGTTAACTTTGAATCTCTATCTTTTTACTTTAATCTTAGCTATACTCACTAAATATATTTAAGAGTTGATGCCATAATGCATGTCTTTTGTAAATAATACAATTTTAATTGGAGAGTCAATAAAGGAATTAAATGAAAATTTAGAGATGCAGAGACTAACTTTAGAAACATATGAATTTTGTTTAAATAGAAATAAAATAGAGCATATGGAATGTAAATTTAGCAAGAAGCGCATTAATTCTATTGTAAGAGTGAAAATTGGAGAACATATCATATTAGATGTTACATGTTTAAGTATTTTAGGTTTATCATACAATAGACAAAGAAATAGAAAAATATGTAAACCATAGGATTCAAGTAAAACGGATGAAATGGAAGAGTGTTTCACATGTTATTTGTGATAGAAGAGTACTACTCAGGTTTAAGAATAAATTTTATCGCACGATTAGAAAACTGTAATATTATATAGAACTGAGTGTTAAGCAATAAAAATCTTACAAAATATTAAACTTAATGTTACAGAGATGAGAATATTGTATTGGATGAGTGGATATACTAGACAAAATAGAATTAGAAATAAATATATTAGAGAAAAAGTTGAGATCACACATATTATAAAAAAGATTATAAATTAATATCTTAAATGGTTTAGGCATGTGTGGATAAAACTCATAGAAACCCCAATAAGGTAAAAAAGATCAGATAGAGAGTGGTCTAATAGTTAGAAGTAGAGGGAGACCAACAAAAATTATAAGTGAAATCATTCAAAAATATTTAGACTTAAATAGTTTGTCTAAAAGTATAATTCACGATAAAATTTTATAGCATTGTTTGATCTACGTAGTTGATCCCACCTAGTGAGAAATGATTTGTAGTTATTGTATCCTTCTATCAGAAAGATTGAATACAAGATTCTTAAAAGAGAAAATCACTAGGAAAAAAAGACAATAATGAACAAAAGAAAAATTCTCAAACAATTGAATACAAAATGGAAATGAAAAAGAAAGCAATAGATAAGTCCTTTCTTGAAGAAAATATCAAAGTCCATAACTTTCCTTCTTCAAGTCTAGAATAAGACATTATGGCAAACTCTCCAAATTCCTTTCTGCTTTTCTAAAATGATGAAATTAGAGCATATAAACACTAGGATAACAAATTCTCTTTACAACTAGGTATATTCTTTTATTCTATCCTTCTTATAATAGCTTGGACAATTTATAATAATGTGACCATATGAACTTCTTATATGGATCCTCTTATTTAATTCCACTAGACCTTAGCCTACTTTGGAACTTAAGTTTGTATCAATGTGCCTTAAGTTCATCGCCTTCTATTATCTGGTTTGAGATTGTAAGTTCCAAAAAGATAGTGTGGAATGATCTAATTGCTGTTGATTTTTTCTAGTTGTTTTGTATTGTTTTATTTCAATGCTTTTCATTTTCTGTAATGTTTTACTTGGTTATTTTATTGTTGGTTTGTATATTGTTTGAATAAATTTTTAAGAGATACTATTTATATCACTTCTATGTATATTTTATTACAAGTTTCTTAATGATAAATTGATAATGCATGATTTTGGCTTTTTGACACATATATTAAAAGAAAATCCTAATATAACTAACTATCAAAACATGTTTCTCGTATATATAATTTATTATTATTTTATTAAAAAACAGAATGTGTTACTCCGCATTCCTTTTTTTTTAAGATGTAGTGGACACAAAAGGAAGACCTTCACATTCAATATAATTTAATTTTTTTAATATATAATGAGAAGCGTCTTATTTAATTTAATTTTTAGCTATGTCCAATTTCAATTTCTTATATATATATATATATATATATATGTATATATAAAATAGGACATGAAGCTAGTGATTCCACGCCCCATTTCAATTATATACATACATATGTATAATGTGGCTTTGCACCCTTATATATATATATACACACATATAATATCACTGACTTGGGTCAATGAAACAATTTTCTATAGCACAAAGGTTCACTTGTTAAATGATGAGGTTTATGATTGAAAATTTACTTATTTCTTTATGTCATGATTATAACACAAATTAACAATTTTTTTATAAGTGATTTGGCTCCCATACAACTTATTGAATGTCCTTTAATTAATTTTTGAGTTCTATTTGGCGATGCCTAATAGTATGATGTGCATTTGTCCCTTTATTGTGCTTCTGGATTATTGAGTGGCATCATGCTGACTGTGTTCTTTGCTAGTTTGGTAGAATACAACATATTCCTAAGAAGTCATTCAACATAAGACCGCTGCATAGACCTTAATTAAAAGGAAAGGTTCACAAAAATTTGTGATAGGAGAACATAATGTTTATCATGGTATGAAATTCATGGCCTTAAGTGGTGGCCCAGAATAATCTTGAAAATAGACTTATGGATCACACATCAAATTATATGTATTGGTATTAGAGATATACACGACGTTAGATCCATCCTACAAGTGGTTTCCAAAGTTTTGTGGTATGATTTTATTTACTTTTGATATTTGCATTTTCTATCATTCTACATATATTTATGTTATCTAAACATATAATAGTTAATTTTTCATTTCATAAGTTAATGTATTTAATGATTTATACATGCTTGTTATCACTGACCCTCTAAAACTCATTTATGACAACTTAAGGTAGAGGGCTGTGATAATATTCAAATCATATTGTACATCCTAGGCAAACATTGGGATGTGCTCATCTCCCAACTTGTTTTCACTAACATATGATATACTTAGACCTCTAGAGTCATATGATAAGTTAGAAAAGAAAGGTTATAATTCATCTCATATAGAAAACCAATGTTTGGTAGCGACATCAGTGGAACTAATATAAGTGTGCTATCATTGTTTTACACAGCAGCCTTAATGCAAGAAGATTTTAAATGTGTTAATCCTTCTTCCATTCCACCATTCATAAATGGTGAATGTGCTGGTTCTTTTTTCTTCCTACCATTCATAGATGTTGGAGATGTTGGCATGTCTTCCTCTAAACCTTTCTACTATACATCATCAATGCCTCCGTCTCTCTATATAGAGTTATCATGTTCTACGATGACACAACCAAAGTAATCTAGTGGGATACCACTCATATAATTATTTATAGATTCATTTGCATTTAGTGTCGAGTATACCAATACTTCTTTCGAATATTGGACATTGTCCTACTAATCACAATAGGGTTTTTCACCCCAAAATCAATTAATGCCACTTATTTAGTCCTTTCAATGGAATTTAAATTCTCGACCGAGTTGTAATTAGGTAGAAAGTGAATCGCCTAAATAAGAATAAGAAGAAGAAGATGATAAAGAAGATGAATAGGAGGATGAAGAAGAGAAAGAACAACTGGTATAACGTCGACTATAATGATAAAAAAAAAGGTCTTAATGTGGGATAGGATGCCATTACAAGTGACAGCCGATATCACTCTTTTGTTTTTCCTTTCGTGTATTTCAATTTCTATATTTCTTTGTTTTTACTTTAATAATGTTAAATTTTACTTTTAAATCTATTTTGTAATATACTTATTATTTTTTTATTGAGCCAATATAAACTTATATTATAATCAATTAATAAATTTATTAAAAATAAATATATGAAGTTATACTTTAATTTAAATAAATAATATTTCTAAAAATTTTAATTAAAAAATTCAATTTAAATATGGTAATATCTTTAAAGATTTATATTAAAAAAACTTTTTATAAATAAAAAATTAATAAAACTTTTTTATAAAAATAAAAATTTTAAAAACTTTAAATAAAATGTAAAAAATATTTTTAAAAAATTAAATTATATGAATTATATATAAAAAATGAGACACATAGCTAATCCCATTATATATATAAAGGAATACGGAGCAACATGTTCTATTTTCTAATAAAAAAAATAATTATATATATATAAAGAATATATTTTGATAATTTGTTATATCAAATTTTGTTTTATATATATATATATATATATATATATATATGCATGTGTGTTTGTCAAAAAGCCCATAATTTTTGCGTGTTCACAAATATTTTATAGTTATTAATGAGAACTAATTAATATTTAGTAAATTTATAATTAGTCAGTTATTACTATTAAGAAAGTAAACAATATTCACAAAGAAAAATAAAATAATGTGAACAACCTTTTCATGTTCATTTTTTGAGATAGTAGTTTAATACTAAAAAAAAATAATGTAATTAATATTTTTAAAATTAAATTAGTTAGTAAAATGATAAAAATACAAGTTCACGATTTATTAATTTGACTATCGTTAAATCGATAATAATTTATATATATATAATACAGTAAATAATAATAAATAAATATTAACATATTTTAAATATTTGATTATTGATAATACAAAGAAAAAGTCAAATATAATATAATATTTAAATTTAATTTATTTTTAATTTTAAAATTTGAGTCTAAAATAATATATTTATTAATAAAGGAATGTGGCAATACTCAAAAAGATAAGAATTTGAGTAATTTAGATAAAGAAAAAATTTACTTTAAATGCAGGAGAGCAAAACGCAACGTTTTAAGGCTAAGAAAAGAAGAAGAAATGAAAAAGCATTTTAAGTAGGAAAAGCAGTGATGGATAGCGGAGAGCTGCCCAAAAAATAGATAGCAGATTCTTCGGGATTCATCTCATTATTTTGATACATATCCTTAATAATTTGTCTATATTATTATGTACCAACAAATATCTAATAGAGTCAGCTAACAAAAAATGTATAAAAAAATTGTTTATTAAAAAAATCATATATGGGTTTTACTTTAAAAAAATAAATTTGACGCATTTACTTTTTTTTATGATTATTTTAGTTTATTATTTGTTTAAACCAACTTATCTACAAGTAGATAAAAGTTAAAAATTAAAACAATAAAATATATAAATATATCTTAAATTTTATTAAAATTATATATGTTTTTATTTTTTATATTTTTTAAATTTAAATTATACTACACGTTAATTTAATTTTAAAATTTTTAATTAAAATTTATTTTATTAATTTAAATATATGTGCTTTTTTAACTAAAATATTCTTTTATTTCCTGCACCTTCTATTGTCTCCATCTTTATATTGGGTTTGAATTGTTGTATTGTAAACGTATTTTATTTACATAATTTATGTAATATTATATTTTTATATTTATTATTTTATATATTAAATTAGTTTTTAAAAAAATAAAATAAAACGATCCTTACATATGTCAACTACCTGCCCACATATTATGTCTCTCCACCATCGTTACATATTCCAACGAAAAGGAGCATATAGTTCTTGCATAGTCACAAGCTGTTACTACCTCCCTACACCATTCGAATGCTTGATTGTCATGTATATAATGTCCTCTTCCTTTGCCTCTTCGCTCCTCAGAAACCCTAGCTAAGTTTTTCTTTCCTTCTGCTTTTCTTTTTAGGACCTTTGCCTACCCTCCTTCTAGGCTTTATGCTCTGTTCACTGCATACTGATCCCTTTCCTTCTTCTTCTTCCTCCGATCATTTCCCTCTACCCTTCCCCTATGGAGCCATGGTGTCAATTAGAGGTCTCCCTTCACTCTTTGCTCTTATATCAGTGTCGTAGTTCTCGTCATCGAAAGCATCCACCGTAAGGTCGCTATTATGGGTAATTAGGTACTTCCTCGTTCACTACGATAATTTTAGATGTTTTTAATCTTAATCGTAATGTTGATTGAGCTAAATTTTCCATTTTGTGGCAAGTATAAATTCTATTTTGGTGCTGAGACAAGTGGAGGAATGGAACATTTTTTGTTTCTGTTGCTCTGGTACATTCAACTGACTATTCTACATCAGTAGCCTGTTGTACGCAGAATTTTACTTGTTCATATCCATTTTCTACATGGGGCATTGGTGTTTCTTGTTAGAGAAGTTAATTTATTAGCCTAAGCCTAATAGTCATAGTCATAGGGTCCAGTTTATCTTTTTATATTAGGACTGTATAGGCAATGTTCTTGATTCTTCTATTCTTTCCATTAGTTGTATTCAGTTGTATACGTGTAACATTGTAATAGGATTTTGTGTAACTATCATTATTATTAATAATACTGTTGACCTCTCGGGCTAGGCAAGAAAAGCTCGAGAGAAACAATTCAATATTCATTCTTTGCCTTTAACCTTTCTTAGTATTAAAGCACAGCTATGAGTGCCCAAGACGAAGCTTCCTTCTCGTTTTCTTCTTCAATCCCAATACTACCAGCATCTCTATCTCGATCTCCTACCACACCCACTGTTCTGATTGCAGCCCCTAATAACAAATCCGTCTCTCTGCTCAATAGTTTGAATCAGGCTAACTCAGTGAAATTGGACAGAATAAATTTCCTACTTTAGCACTCGATTGTCCTACCAATCTTACAAAGACATCAATTGGATGGGCACATCTTGGGAACTACACCTTACCTGCCGGAGTTTGTTGTAGATGGAGACACATTGAAGGTTAATCCCAAATTTAAGGATTGGGTACCCACCGATCAAACTATCATCGGATGGCACAGAGGAAACATGACCACTGAAGTTAGAGCACAGCTGTTGCACAACACCACAACGGCTCTACTCTGGCGTGATATCTAAGATCTCCTTGGTGCTTACAAGCGTTCTCAAGTTAATTTCCTGAAGGGTGAGCTGAAGCGCACGAAGAAAGGAACAATGAAGATGCAAGATTACTTGAATAAAATTAAAGGAATTGCTGATAATCTCACATTAGTTGGAAACTCGATTTCTACAACAGATCTTGTGCAATTGACATTGGTGGGGCTTGAAAGTGACTATTCCCCTATAATAGTGCATCTTGCAGATCATAAAGATCTAACTTGGATTGAACTTCAAACTTATCTATTGACTCATAAGAGTCGACTAAACCAATTTCACAGTAGCTCAATTGGTACAATGACTAATGCTTTTGCAAATCTTTCTTTTAAAACTAACTTTGCTTCAAATTTTATTAGTCAAAATTATTCACCCTGGCATAGTAGTGACCGTCGAGGACGCAGAGGCAGAGGTCGATCATCATGGTTGAATAAACCTACCTACCAAGATGTAACAAACAGGGTCACATAGCAACAAATTGCTATTATCGCTTTGATCGTGCCTACATGGGACCCTACAACTATAAAAAAATGATGATCAATTAGTATATCTCACGACCCTAAAGATTGTTTGTGACCCAAGATGGTATGCTGACAGTGCAGCAACAAACCATGTGACTAACATGGGAGGAACTAGTATTAAGAATGATGTTACAGTGGGTAACTCAGGTAATCCGAAGATTGCAATTGGCAATGGTGAGAAATTGAGTATTCAAAAATCAGTTACTAGTGTTATGCTTTATGATTATATAAAATTAGTGTTGGGAAATATTTTGGTTGTTCTTGAAATCAAGAAAAATCTTGTTAGTATTTCTGAATTAAACACAGAAAACAAAATACTGATTGAGTTTTACTCTTATGGTTGTTTTGTCAAGGACAAGGTCATGAGAAAGATTTTACTGCAAGGAATGCAAATTAATGGACTATACAAATTGGACAGGGGCCCTTATATCCTGCTTCGTTCTCGGCCAGTAGTTTTTGTCTCTAGTTTAGATACTTGGCATAGGAAATTGGGGCATTCTAGTGAAAGAATTGTGAAAAGAGTTTTACAAAATTGTAATATCAAGTTTGATAATAAAGAGAAACTTAGTTTTTGTGATGCCTGCCAATTTAGCAAGTCTCATCTTCTTCCGTTTGAGAATTCTCTTTCTTATGCTAGTAAGCCACTTGAATTGATTCACACATATCTCTAGGGTCCAACACCTATTGCTACTTGCTCTGGTTTTTTCTATTATATTAGTTTTATAGATGATTATAGTAGATTCACATAGTTGTATCCTTTTAAAAGTAAAAATGAGGCATTTGAAACATTCATATAGTTTAAGAAACTTGTTGAAAACTTTATGGATGCTAAGATTAAGATGTTTCCATGTGATTGGGGAAGAGAGTATCATCCTTTTGTAAAATGTTTGGCTGATTCTAGAATTTTATTAGGCCATCTTTGTCCTTATACCTCTGCACAAAATGTTAGAGTTGAACGTAGGCATTGACATGTTGTTGAAATAGGGCTAAGTCTGTTAGCACAAGCACATATGCCTATTTTCTATTAGTGGGATGCATTTGCTACTACTGTGCATGTAATTAATACTTTACCAACACTAGTTCTGCATCATGCTTCCCCTTTTGAAGTCCTATTTAAGCGATTACTTGACTATAATGCCATGCATACCTTTGGGTGCTCATGTTTTCCTTGTATAAAGCCTTATAACAAGCACAAGCTTCAATTCCACAGTCAGAAATGTATTTTTCTTGACTATAGTATAGCATATAAAGGCTATAAGTGCTTAACTTCCTCTGGGAAAATTATTATCTCTCGACATGTTATTTTTAATGATATTAAATTTCCTTTTTGTAGGTGGTTTTCTTATCTCCTCTAAGAATGATGATCATCATATGATTGATTACACTAGTAATCTATCTCCATGGTTTAGTGATACAAGCTCTAGTGAGGTGAATATACCCGTAACACAATCTAATGCAATTGTTCTTGAGTGCCTAAATGATGACGAAGATGCTGTCTTAAACAGCAAACACCAAACTTCAGTTGAGTCATTACCATAAGATGAAGACATCAGAATTTTTGTTGACACAGAGGAGAATCTAACAATCCCTTCTTCTCAAGAATCAAATAACCCAATCTTTTCTGATGATTCACTTTCACTACATTCAAATTGTAAACTTATGGAACAAAGTCAATCTTTAAGTGATGATGTAGTATGAACTTGTGAATTAGAACAAGCTTCAGTTCTAGTCAGTAATGTCCATCCTATGGTTACTAGGAGTAAAAGTGGCATTGTGAAGTCTAAAACTTCATTTATTGGTGCTATTCATGAACCTTCAATGAATGAACCAAAATCTGTAGAGGAAGTCCTGACAATCCCTCATTAGAGAAAAGCTATGGAGTCTAAATTTCAAGCTCTACAATAAAATCAGACTTGGAAACTTGTACCACCTACAACCAGTCATAATGTGGTTAGTTGCAAGTGGGTTTTTAAAACAAAACTTAATCCAAATGGTGCGATACAACAATATAAGGCCAGATTAGTCGCAAAAGGATATCATCAAGAACTTGGAATTGATTTTGGAGAGACTTTTAGTCCTGTGATTAAGAGCTCAATAAATCAAAATCATTCTTACTTTGGTAGCATCATTTAAGTGCCAGATTCGACAGTTGGATATCAACAATGCCTTTTTAAATGGCACCCTTTATGAAACTATTTTTATGACTCAACCAAAGGCTTTCAAGATCCTATTCATCCACATTATGTTTGCAGATTATCAAAGGCACTTTACCTTTTAAAACAAGCGCCACGAGCTTGGTTTAAATAGTTAAAAAGTACATTACTCTCCTGAGGATTTCACAATAGCAAGTGTGATAATTCCTTGTTTATTTATCAAGACTTCACTTAAGTTCTTCTAATTCTAATCTCTGTTGACGATATTTTGGTTATTGGGAACAATTCTGATAACTTATCAAAGTTTATTGAAAAATTACACAATCTTTATTCACTAAAAGACTTAGGAGACTTGCATTATTTTCTTGGCCTTGAGATTTTAAAAGAAGATACTAGTTTCTTTGTGACTTAAACTAAATATATTACAAACCTGTTGAGAAAATGTGGCATGTTATCAACTGTTACATGTAATACTCCTATAGTTGCAGGTAAAACTTTAGTTGCTAATGATGGGGAATTATTTGAAGATCCCTCTTTATATAGACGAATAGTTGGTGCTTTGCAATACTTGTCTAATACAAAACCAGATATAGCCTTTTGTGTTAGTAAGTTAATTCAATTCTTAGCTTCTCCCACAATAACTCATTGGCAGGCTACTAAGAGGTTGTTGAGATACCTAAAAGGAACAATGTATTTTGGTTTACATATCAAAGCATATTGTTTTCTAGATTTAGTAGCCTATTCTAATGCTGATTGGGCATCTTGCCCAGATGATAGAAAATCCATATGAGGTTTTCTTGTTTTCTTTAGGGATACATTAGTTTGCTGGTCTTTTAAGAAACAGAATGTTGTTGTTAAATCAAGTGCGGAGTCAGAATACCGTTCTCTTGCTAACATAGCAGTTGAACTCACTTGGATAACTTCATTACTTACTGAGTTACATGTTTCCATTCGCTCACCCTCTGTTATTGGTGTGACAACATGAGTGCTACTTCTCTTGCTGCTAATCCAGTGATGCATACCCGAACAAAGCATATCGAGATAGATGTTTATTTTGTTAGAGATAAAGTTTTATCCAAAAGTCTCAGTATTTAACATGTTCTTTCTGATGATTAATTAACAGATTGCTTGATAAAACCTTTGAGTTATTTAAGATTTATACTTCTTAGAGACAAACTTGGACTGACAGTGTCACCCTCTCGTTTGAAGGGGCCTGTTAGAGAAATGAATTTATTAGCCTAAGCCCAATAGTCATAGGGTCCAGTTTATCTTTTTATATTAGAATTGTATAGGCAGTGTTCCTGATTCTTCTATTCTTTCCATTAGCTATATTCAATTGTATATGTGTAACATTGTGATAGGATTTTGTGTAACCGTCATTATTATTAATAACACTGTTGACCTCCCAGGCTAGAATTTTACTTGTTCATATCCATTTTCTACATAGGACGTTGGTGTTTTTAAGTCAAATTTTTGTCGCTAGAAACATTTGACATTATTAGTTTTCTAAATTGAGGATTTTATATATCATGTTTGGCTGAAGGAATCTTGTAATCTGCTCTTTTTGTTTGACCATCTTCCTATATGCTCTGTTTTCTAGCTCAGTGTGAAGAAAAAATATGTGGATAAATTTCTAATATATGTTGCTGAAATTTATACTCTGATTGGTCATTTAATATCAATGCCATTACAGCTCTTGGAAATCCTTTCAAGGGATACTTGACTAGTCTCAGTTCAGAAAGTTCTATAGCTTTCCTTCTCTAATCGATCCAAGGATAGGTAATTTGCTTATCTTAGCTTGCAATGATTTTTTCCAACAATTTATATAAAATTGGTAATTTCATTCCAGTAACAAAAAGTTATTTTATCCTTCTTTAGAATTGCACATTATTCTTCTAGCTATTTCAACTTCTGACATTACCATACTCTATTAGAATCCTCCTTGAATCTACCATTCATAATTGTGATAGTTTCAAGTGACAAAAAAAGATGTTGAGAAGATCGTTGACTGGGAAAACACTTCTGCAAAGCATTGAGATTCCTTTCAAGCCTGCTCGTGTTCTCCTGGAGGTATTGCATTGACTTTTATTTAGTGTTATAGATATTATTTTGGTTGGGAGATAGTAACATGTTTTTTTTTCCTTTGCCCAAGATTTCACTGGTGTCTCAGCTGTTCTTGACCTAGCTTGTGTGCTTGACGCTATGAATAAGCTTGGCAGTAATTCTAATAAAAGAAATCCACTGGTACCACTCATTTTTATCACTTGTTTTTGGTATTTTCATTCTCTCGATAAAGTCATTGATGGCAGGGACTAATAAGTTTCAAATTTCTGACTATTTATTATAGAGGGCATATGTACATTTAACTTGTAATTATCTCTGTAATGTTACACTTATTCGTTGCACATAATAAATTGTTCTTTCGTCTCATTTATTAGCCTATATTAGAGTTAGATACTTAGCTTACAACTGTAACTTAGGTTTACATGACGTGGTCAATTTCACTTTTCACTTTCTTTACCAGAAAGCTGCCAAAGAGTTTTGAACCAAAGAGGGCCATGCATAGCTGCATTTTTCAATTGTTGGCATCTTTTCCTTTACATGTCAAGTTTGTTATACAATGAGTGGTTCTGAGAAATATATCATTGGCAGGTTCCTGTTGATCTTGTTATTAATCATTCAGTTTAAGTTGATGTAGCGAGGTCAGAGAATGCAGTGTAGGCCAACATGGAGCTTGAGCTTTAGAGAAACAAGGAGAGATTTGCTTTTCTCAAATGGGGGTCAACTACTCTCCACAACATGCTGGCTGTTCCTCCTATTTCTTCTATAGTACATCAAGTAAATTTGGAAGTTGACATGCATAATGACTTTATAAACTTAATATTGTGGGCTTCTATCTGTTGATACTGTGAACTTGGAATATCAAATTATAGGTCAATCTTGAATATCTTGGACGGGTTGTTTTCAACAATGAGGGCTTACTCCATCCTCACAGTGTGGTTGGTACTGATTCACTTACAACTATGATAGATGGGCTTGATGTAACTGGCTAGGGTGTTGGAGGTATTGAAGCATAGGCAACTGTGCTTGGATAGGTACATTAACTTTGTATCTCAATGTGTAGACATGTAATGTAATGACTGGTGATGGCTTATTTAACATTTTTTGAGTTTGATTGTGAGTTACTTTATCTTTGAATGTCAATGTGGGTTAGGGTATGTTTGATATACAGTATAAGACCTAGTAATATAAGATAACACAATAATACAATACATTATGAACTTATCACTTATTTAGTGCATATAATGTATTATATAAGTTTATACATCATACCTCTTTTATATATCAAAATTGTGTATAACCTAATTATGTCTTGGAGGTGAGATTATTATGTCTAATTAGATTTTAATGTATAAAACCTTACTAATTCTTTTTGATTTTAACTCCTCACTTATAGAAATATTCATTGACTAGACTGAATCGTGTTTAATTAATACTAGTTATGATCAGGTTAGTTGGGTTATTTTTAAATTTTTGGTAAAAATTATAAAATTATAAAATGACCCTAAAAATTAAAATTTTCATATAAGTTCTTATAAAACAAGTTTTGATAAAAAATTATAAAATGATCCTAAAAAAATAAATTTTTTATATAAATCTCTATAAAATTACATTTTATCATAAATAATTTTTTATATAAGTCCTTATAAAATAAATTTTTTAAAAAATTAATATGATTGGGATAAGCCACACAAAATTTGATTTAGTATCAAACTTGGTTTAATTGGTTTAGTATGAGGTTGGGCTAAATTGGTTTCTCAAGCTAGTTAAGTCACTTTTTTTTTTAATGTTGGGTAAATATTATAAATTGATTCTTAAAAAATAAAAATTTCATGTAAGTTCTTATAAAATTATATTTTGCTTTTAAAAAATTAAAGTTTTCATTTGGTTGGTTGAAATTGGCTAACATGGTCAACCCGGCCTAGTATACCTAAATTATTTTTTAGCTATTTAGTTTGATGTGACTAGATGGGATCAAGTTACCTAAGTTACTAGGTCGCTATGTACTATATGCAGTCCTATTCACTCATACTTTTTTTTTTCTAAAAATTAATATAACATAATAAATTTAGATAAATATATTATATTTTTTAAGTAAAGGGTATTTTTGTTAAAAGGGTTAATTTTTATCCTATCAAATATTATATAGTGCATCATTAAATAAATGATAATATTATCTTATACGATACATTATCTTATACATTATCACACTAAATATTGCATAGTTTTAAAATCTTATCAAGCCTTATCTTATCAGTTCTTATATTATCATGCCTTATCTTATACATTATACCAAACGGGTCTTTAGTTTAGCTCCAGTGGTGGTCCTAATGCTATATGCTATGATGCTGGTGGCCTATGAGCATGGTGTTGCTTGGTGTTGTTGGGTTTAAGTTATCTGGAAAGTTGTGAAATGGTTTTGCAGCAACAGACTTGGTTCTGACTGTGACACAAATACTGAGGAAGCATGGTGTTGTTGGGAAATTTGTTGAATTTTATGTTAATTAGGTTCTCATGAGGTTCACTGTATAGTCTCTCCTCATTTTTTTTTCCAAATTCTATTCTCAATCTTATGCTGATCTGTCCCAAAAAATTACTAGTAATCATGATTTTTAATTTCAAGGTGATGGTATGGGTGAATTATCATTAGCTGACAGGGCCACTATTGTTACCATGTCTCCTGAATATGGTGCTACCATGGGCTTCTTCCTGGTAGATCACATTACATTACAATACCTCAAATTAACTGGAAGAAGTGATGAGACAGTGAGTACTGTACATGAGCTCATTTTTTCATTTCCCTATGATGTGAGATGCTTACCGAGCACCTTTTTTTGGGCTAAATATAGGTAGCCATGATTGAGGCTTATCTCAGGGCCAACAAAATGTTTGTTAATTACAATGAGGTAATATTACTTGAATATCCTATCTGCTTGCTGCTTGCTAAATTTTTATTCTTCTTATTCTTTTAAACAATATGTGTCTATATGTTGGAGGTCATAGTGCTAATTTATTTTTTGTCAATTTAGCCTGAACAGGGAAGAGTTTATTCATCCTATCTTGAATTAAACCTTGCTGATGTTGAACCATGTATCTCGGGGCCAAAGAGGTAAGTTATTGTCCCTAATTGACTTGTTGCTTTTAATGTAAATGTGGGTTTTGAAATAATTCTTACTTGTTGATACTATCTTCAGACCTCATGATCGGGTGACTTCGAAAGAAATGAAGGCTGATTGGCAAGCTTTTCTGGATAACCAAGTTGGATTTAAGGTAAGCGATACCCTGATAGCATGAAATCCATGTATCTTGTTTTAGTCCTATATAATTCTGTCCTTTTGATTGCTTCCATTGCAAAATGCTAACTGGATTCAGTTTAGTATCACTTTTAGCTTTAGAGTTTGTCCGGTGATATACAAACTAATTATTTTCTACTTTGTCCATATTTATTTACCTTAAATGTTTGTTGCGATACAAAGTTGTAGTTGTTTTTATCTACACAAATCTGCTCCATGACAACTCCTTTCACTGTGCTTTATAATTATGAAAGTTTGGTCACTTAACCCTCAACCAGCATCAGCACGAATTTTCATCAATAAACACTAACTTAGGGCTTTCCATTTTTTGACAAAATCCTGAGATTCAAGCGTCAGGACTTCTTCAATCTTACATATCACTCCTATATCCTGTTCTTGTGTCCTACTGACCTTAACAGCAGCGAGCAACAATGTCATTGAGTCTGCCTTGTTATCTATGTATGGATTTTTATCTTGTGAGTAAATGCTATGTAAATCATTGTGTGTGGAATGGAATAGAGGAGCTGAAGGGGAGGGGGTGTATGGCTCACTGTAGCATCTGTTTTATTTATTCTAACTGAACATGCAGTAGTGAAGTCATTGATGTTTCACGACAGCTGCCTGATGAAAACCCCAGAGGAATATCACACCATAATACTTAAAATGTTTTATTTTAATGGGGGGATTTGCTATACCAAAAGAGGGGCAAGGTAAAGTGGCAAAAGTTGAATTCCATGGGCAGCCAGCAGAGCTCAAGCACGGCAGTGCTGTCATTGCTGCAATCACAAGCTGCACCAATACATCAAACCCAGGTGTGATGCTCGGGGCTGGTCTTGTTGCAAAAAAGGCTTATGAGCTTGGTTACAGGTTAGGCACCGATATATCATGACTTCTTAAGTTTTCACCGTGTAACTCTTCTGCTTGTAAAAGTCCTTGCTTTGACATGGTCAGTTTTATTGGCACTAATGAAAAGAACAATTTTTTTTATTGAAAATATAAAGTGCAAGGACAAAATTGTATGTCTTTTAAGCTTTTCCTTTTCTTTTCTCCATACTAGTTGTTTTTACTTGATTTGCCAGGTTAAGCCTAGGGTAAAAACAAGTCTTGCTCCAGGATCTGGAGTTGTTACAAAATATCTACTTCAGAGGTATTTTACGTTTCTCATGAGTATTAATATCATAATTTGTATTATTATGCACTCATTGCCTCTGTGCAATTTAGGTATAATATTTACTTATTTAAATTTTGTTTGTGGCAGTGGATTGCAAAAATATCTAGATGAGCAGGGTTTCAATATCGTTGGCTTTGGCTGTACAACATGTATTGGCAGTTCAGTGGAGCTAAATGAATCAGTTGCTTCTGCCAGCTCAAAAAATGGTAATATTCACATATATTTTCTAGACCTGGAGATGATTTATGTAGAGTTCTTGCACAAAATTTGTCTTTGTTTACAGCTGTTAGGTCGCCTGTTATATTCAGCTTCATGTATGCCTGATTGACATAATCCTTATGTGGTCTCATTCAGACATTGTGGCTGCTGCTGTGCTTTCTGGGAACCGTTATTGAGGGTCGTGTGCGTCCCTTGACATGGGCTAACTACATTGCCTACCTCCTCTAGCGGTTGCTTATGCTCTTGCTGGCATGGTACATATGTCTTATTAATATTCTTATGTGTATAATGTCTTTGATTATTTCATCTATGTAGTCAGATTTCATATCTCTTGGTAAACAGCTATAATTATCCAACCCACATCCAAAGATAATAATATTAATACCAAAACTTGGTTGGAAGTAGATACAACAGACAAGTATTAAATAATGCGAGGCTAATTGCATGAATGGGTAACCTGTGTTAGTTACACAGCATCTCGTCTCTTTATCTGCACATGGAAACATGATCCAGTTGACACTGATACGTTTTGGTCATATTTCCAGGTTGACATTGACTTTGAGAAGGAGCCAATACGGACAGGGAAGGGTGGCAAGAGTGTCTCCTTGAGGGATATCTGGTCATCTACTGAAGAAATTGCAGAGGTAAATGATGTCTACTTTGCGTGAAATATGGTTTAATGAATCTAAAGCTTCAACGTTATGTATGGCGAAGTAACTTTGGGTGACTTGATATCTAGGCTGTCCAATCCAGTGTGCTGCCTAACGTGTTCCAGAGTACATATGAGGCTATTACCAAGGGCAATCCTATGTGGAATCAACTAGAAGTTCCTGCTAACGCCCTTTACTCATGGGACCCCAACTCGACATATATTCATGAACCTTCATACTTCAAGGACATGACCATGGATCCTCCTGGAGCTCATGGTGTGAAGGATGCATATTGCTTGCTGAATTTTGGTGACAGTATAACTACCGATCACATTTCTCCAGCAGGAAGCATTCACAAAGACAGCCCTGCTGCAAAATACCTTCTTGAGCGTGGGGTGGATTACAAGGACTTCAATTCTTATGGAAGTTGTTGTACCAATGATGAGGTGATGGCAAGGGGAACTTTTGCCAACATACGCCTTGTTGACAAGCTGTTGAATGGAGAAGTAAACTTTGTGTTTGAGGCAGCTACGGTGAGTTATGTTCAACCCAAAGTATAAAGCATTTGTTAATATTGCTTTTGATCACAAACAACTAGCAAAGCATGGTTTGTTCTATGATGTTTTCACCGGTGATGTTCTTTGTTTATCATGTGATTGACAGTGTTCACTCTTAAATATAACTTTGATAAAGCTTATTTATGATGTTTACTAGGTTTTGAGTACTCTCCCACCCGAGGGCCCTCTTTTGGTGTGAAGTCTTACTTGTTCAAATAGATAATAGTAACTTTTCAATGCTAGGGCCCATTTGGTAGATAAAAAAGGGAGAATGGAAATGGAAATGGAAAATAAAAAAGTGATTTTGTAGATAGAAAATACTCATAATATCCTTACTTTTAATAATTGAATAATTATTATTAAAGAGTATTAAATAATGATTGAATAATAATTATAGAGTCAAAACTGAAATTTTCTCAAACTTCCCCTTTTTCCTCCCATTTTCCCTCCCCAATTCTTGCTACCGAACGGGCTGCGTGTGACCTTCAATATAGTGATAAGGATATGTGAGCCATTATGTTGGGGTCCTGTGACCTCCTCCTAGGACTTTGTGTAGACTATCATTATGGATCAAAATCTACTGATCACCATTGAGTGTCAAAGACAACTTTTTCCAAGACAACTCAAAAATTACCATTGCGCCGGTGAGTGTGATGGGCAATCATTAAATTTAGTACTGTTCAATCTCTAATCCTCTGGAATGGTTCTCTAATTTCAGAGATACAAGGCTGCTGGGCAGGACACAATTGTGCTGGCTGGAAAGTTGAAGTCTCACAGATTCGACCGCCAAGGGTCCAATGTTATTGATAAGTTCCTTTATATATCATGGCTTGGCTTGTGATTGAATTGAATTTTTTATTTTGTTTCATTAAGAGGTAGAGGTTAATTAATATTCCTCATGAAGCTGATGACTGTCACACATGCAACAGGGAGTCAAAGCAATGATAGCTAAAAGTTTTGAGAGAATTCATTGCAGTAACTTGGTAGCAGTGGGCATTATCCCTCTTTGCTTCAAACCTTGTGAGGATGCAGACACACTCGGATTGACTAGTCATGAACGTTATATAATTGATCTACCAAGTAATATTAGTGAGATAAGGCCAGGCCAAGATGTCACTGTCACAATTGATAATGGAAAATCATTTACCTGTACAATACGCTTTGGCACTATTTCATGTTTCATTTTCTTTATAATAGCATTTCAGGATACTACAAACAACTATTTAATGAACGGTCATAAAATAATCATCGTTTGTAGATGCCAAACATCGTCTGTTATCAGTGATTGCTTAGAGTTGAGCCATTTATTCAGCCTTTTAAAAGCTGCTTCAGAACTCTTTCTTGGTTTAGGTCATAACTTTATTGTTTTTTAGGTGGAACTGGCTTACTTCAACCAAGAGGGCATGTTTCCATATGTCATAAGGGACCTTATCAAGGAGTGAAGTCATTTTTTACGGTAAAGTCAAGCCTCTGCCCTAGTCTGCGCATTTTTTCAAGTTGTAAAACGTGAGCAAGAATAAATTTCCAAGAAAAAGGATAAGATCCCATCAAGGGAGAGGAAAATTTTGACACTTAAAAATGTTTTGTTAGGCCTATAATCATTGAGTACATTAACGCTAGATTTCTTATTTAAGTGCGACATCTGCTATTGTGCTCGTTGAATGAAGGGAACAAGTGTACAAAGTATAATCAGATTTGAACACTGAAGCATCAGGTAGTGAATATTCTTTTGACATATCCTTGGCAAGTAGCAAGTGGCAAAAAATTCCAAGCAGAAATGAATAGCACACGCACATGTGAGGACCAAAATTGTGTGAAAGGAGGGATAATTTCTCAAAAGTATAATTATTCCGAGCACCAAAACGGTGCAATGTGTCATGACCATTGAAATTGAAGGGGAACATGAACCTGATGTGGGCCTTGTGAATGCTGAGTTCACATGTAGTGGTGTGAAATTGCACAAAAATGATGAGGTTGTTATGGGGGGACATATGGCAGAAAAAGAGCAAGAGAAGGTACACTTTGAGGTAGTGTTGAGGCGTAACACTAGGATCCAAAAGAAATCGTTGAAGGTGAGAGAAAGTGAGGATATTTGAGCTGGGTTGCAAAGGGAATGAGGTAGGCAATTGTAAGACAAATTTTCTTTCTGTATGTCTTCTTCCTTACCTGTATTCTCCTCTTCCTTTGAATTTCCTCTGGACTTATTTCTTTACTATAATGCCCATAACTGAGCTTTGAAAAGTGATTGATATTTTGACAGATTAATAATAATACCCAGCTGATCATTCTCTCTGATAAAATTTTCTCTAATATATATATATATATATATATATATATATATATATATATATATTTCTTTTAAGATTTATTGCAGGTGTTCGTGACATTTTGGTGCTTTCATTGAGAGACCCTTTCATGGCGAACAGCGAGTTGAGAAAGGAATTTTTTATGGGAATTAAGAAGCTGTAAATATTAGGAGAGCAACGAGATTGTGCCTCAACAGAGCGGATGGTGAAAATAAAAGGCAGCATTAAAGAGATCGCTAAGGCAATGACGAGTTTCTTTGATGAATTTGCAGCTTGGAGATTTGGGGTTGCCAGAGGGTCTTCGAACTGTGGTATAAATCCTTTAAATTGGATTTTTAGAGTAGAGCAATACTTTGCCTACTACAATACTCCAGAAACTCAGAAGATTGTGATTACATCGGTGAACATGGAGGGTGATGTAGTAGCATGGTTTCAGCTGATGTTGAAGACGAACCAGATTCCATCTTGGACTGCTCAGTCTAAGGCTATTGAATTACATTTTTGGCCCACGGAATATGAGAACCCTAGAGCCCAATTATTCAAGCTTACTTAGAATGGGTCAGTGCAGGAATACCATACCCAATTTATGGTTCTAGCGAATCGGGTGGAAGGAGTGGATGGAGACACTCTTCTCGATTGCTTCATCAGCGGCTTGAGGGACGATATTCGGTGAGAAGTGATTTTGAAGGAGCCGGGGACATTAGCAAAAGCAGTAGTTTTGGCAAGATTGTTAGATGAGAAGACTTGTCCAAACTAGGGTTTTTTTGCATACTCGTAGTCATTACGTAGGGAACAACTCAAAGGGAACTGGTGGTGGTTATTTGTTGACACCAGTTGCAGTGCAAGGGAAGCTATCGAGTGGACCTCTGATTTCGACGCCGATGATTCAGACCCCATTGTCAATTGTAGCACCTTCATCCTCAAAGGTGTCCCTACCTCCTCTATTGCCAAAGCCCCCAATGAAGCCATTGGCACAAGTTAAACGATTAACACTAGCAGAAGTTCAATTGAAGCGTGATAAAGGGCTTTGCTACACTTGCGATGAAAAGTTCACACCCAATCATCGGTGCAAAAATCGTCAATACTTGCTCATGGAGTGCAAACCGGATGATGGCAACAATGAAAATAGAGATTCCCTTCCTGATTCAGATACACTTGTGGAGTCTGAAGAAACACTCAAGTTGCTTCAATTGTCCTTGCAAGCATCGCAGGGTGCTCCTAGTAAGTGCACTATCTTTTTTCGTGGGACTCTGTGTGGCACTGATGTTTCTGTGTTCCTAGATGGGGGCAGTGATGATAATTTCATAAAACCTCATATTGTTAAACATCTTAATTTGGTTGAGGAATAGACTCCAGGATTTAAGGTTTTGGTTAGGGGATGACAAATTTTGAAAGGGAATACTATGGTTAGAGATATTCCTTTGATTATTGATGGAACTAGGATTACTATCTCTGCCGTAGTTTTAGATGCTACCCGCTATGATATTGTATTGGGTGCCGACTGGCTTGCCACATTAGGAGAACATATTTCTGATTACAGCACATCCACCTTGAAAATTTTTCAAGAAGGTCACTAGGTTACTCTTAAAGGGGATCGCAAAAGGTTATCGGAGGTAGCTCATTTCCATCAGCTATTGCGATTCTGTAACACTAATGCAATTTAGGAGTGTTATATGCTAGAATATCTTGAGAAGCAAGAGAATGCTGACTTGCATTTGGAATTACCTGAGGAAATGCCTTCTGATTTGCAGGAATTATTGTTAAAATATAAGAAGGTATTTTAGGTTCCTAGAGGATTACCCCCACCCAGGTCTCATGATCATGCCATAAATCTTCAATCCGGGGTAAACCCTATGAAAGTCAAACCATATAGGTATCCTTTTTGTCAAAAAATCAGATAGAGAAAATGGTCAATGAGATGTTACAAGAAGGTATTATTCGTCCCAGCAATAGTCCTTTTGCTGCTCTAGTTTTGTTGGTGAGAAAAAAAGATGGATCATGGCGGTTTTGCACTAATTATAGGGCCCTAAATGCTGTTACAATCAAAGACTCTTTCCTATACCTTTAGTGGATGAATTACTTGATGAACTCAAGGGTGCATGTTATTTTTCTAAGTTGGATCTTCAATCAGGTTACCACTAGATTTTGGTAAAGGAGGAGGACATCATTAAAATTGCTTTTCGAACACCACAAGGGCACTATGAGTGGTTAGTTATGCCTTTTGGGCTTACCAATGCACCCGCTACTTTTCAGTCCTTAATGAATGATGTGTTTAAAGCTTACCTATGCCATTTCATATTGGTTTTCTTTGATGATATATTAGTATACAACACTGATTTGGGCCTTCATTTACAGCATTTAGAGTTAGTATTAGGCCGATTAATGGAAAACCAATTGTATGCTAAGATGTCGAAGTGTTCTTTTGGACAAGCTAAGATGCACTATTTGGGACATGTTGTTTCGGCTTTAGGAGTGGAGGTGGACCAGGAGAAAGTGGCAACAGTATTAAATTGGCCTATACCTATAAATGTCTCCTAGTTTCGTGGGTTTTTGGATTTAACAGGGTATTATAGAAGATTTATAAAGTAATATGCCTCCATTGCATGTCCACTTATAGCACTCTTGCAAAAAAACAATTTCAAATGGGATGAAGGGGCACAACAAGCTTTTGATCAACTTAAAACAACCTTGGTAAAGGTGCCAATGTTGATCATGCCAGATTTTTTCAAGCCTTCTGTAATTGAAACTGATGCATCTGGGGGAGGGATAGGAGCTGTATTATCTCAAGATGGGTATCCTATTGCTTATTTCTCAAAAAAATTATCCTCTCGCATGCAAGCTCAATCCACCTATGCAAGGGAATTATATGCTATCATTGAAGCAGTGGCAAAGTTTAGACATTATTTGGTAAGGCATTACTTCATAATTAGAACCGATCAAAAGAGCTTAAAACATCTATCAGAACAAACTATTCAAACTCCTGAGCAAGAAGCGTGGTTATCCAAATTGTTAGGCTTCAATTATTCCATTGAATATAAGTCGAGGAACACTAATCAAGCTGCCAATGCACTCTCTAGGTGCTGTTATGCAGCTGTTACAACCACACTAATGGATGAAATTCAAGAGGCAGTGAAGCATTCTGAAGAAATGCAAGAATTAATGATGAAGATTAAAAAAATCCAGAGTGGCAATCAAATTATGCAGTGAAAGAAGGGTTGATTTATTGGCACAAGAGGTTGGTAATTCCCCACACAACTGCTAAAATTATTCAAAAGCTACTTGACGAATTTCATTCTTCCACCTAAGGAGGCCATGCTAAGTTCAATAGAACGTTAGCTAGGGTGGCAACATAATTTTTCTAAAAAAATATGAGGAAACACCTGAAAACTTATATACGACAGTGCCAAGTTTGTCAACGAGCGAAGGTGTCACAACTGCACCTAAACAGGTTATTGAGTCCACTTCCAATTCCTTAACAAGTGTGGGAGGATGTAGCAATGGACTTCATTACTGGATTGCCTAGTTCTAAAGGGTATACATTCATTATGGTGGTTGTTGATAAGTTGACTAAGTCTAGACATTTTGCCCCTCTCAAGGCTAATTATAATGCTCCTCAAGTGGCGGAAGCTTTTGTGCAAATAGTGGTGAAAATACATGGAATTCCAAAATCAATTGTTTCCGATAGGGGCAAGATCTTTATTAGTGCATTTTGGCAGCATTTATTCAAGTTACAAAAGACCACTTTGAAGATGAGTTATGCTTACCATCCTCAAACAAATGGCCAAAGTGAAGTTTTAAATCGTTGTTTGTAAATGTATTTGCGATGCTTTTTGTTTGACACTCCAAAATTATGGGTGAACTACCTTCCTTGGGCAAAATACTAGTATAACACTGCTTATCAGTCATCCATTGGTATGACTTCTTTCAAGGCTATATTTGGGTGAGATCCTCCATCCATTATCCAAGGTGTTCTTTCCCAAGAGGTCTCTGCAGACTTGTATGAACAATTAAGGGAAAGGGATGTTGTCTTGCAGATTTTAAAGTATAATTTAGAAAAGCCACAGGCCCGTATGAAGAAATTTGCTGATAAAAAAAGAACTGAAGTGCACTTTCAGATTGGTGACATGGTTTTTGTGAAGCTTCAGCCTTATAGGCAACACTCAGTTCAACTAAGGAAAAATCAAAAGTTGTCTATGCCATATTTCGGACCCTTCGAAGTGTTGGAAAAATATGGCAATGTTGCCTACAGACTTAATTTACCAGAAGAAGCTAAGATTCACCCAATATTCCATGTTTCTTGCCTCAAGAAATGTGAAAGCTCTCCTCGGGCAACTTATTTGCCTCTGCCTTTGATTACAGTAGAAGAAGGGCCAATTATATCTTCTTGGAAGATTTTACAATAGATAGTGATATTAAATGCAACGAAGCAAGAGCAGTAGTTTTTGGTTCAGTGGGATGTTGATGTTTCACCTACTTGGGAATCCCGTACTTATTTACAACAACATTATCCAAGTTTTGACCTTGAGGACAAGGTCAATTTCAATGGGGGAGGTAATGTCATGACCATTGAAATTGAAGGGGAACATGAACCTGATGTGGGCCTTGTGAATGATGAGTTGGCAGGTAGTGGTGTGAAATTGCATAAAAATGATGAGGTTGTTATGGGGGGATAGATGGCAGAAAAAGAGCAAGAGAAGATACACTCTGAGGTAGTGCTGAGGTGTAGCACTAGGATCTGAAAGAAATCATTGAAGGTGAGAGAAAGTGAGGATATTTAAGCTGGGTTGCAAAGGGAATGAGGTTGGCAATTGTAAGACAAATTTTCCTTCTGTATGTCTTCTTCCTTACTTGTATTCTCCTCTTCTTCTGAATTTCCTCTAGACTTATTTCTTTACTATAATGCTCGTAACTGAGCTCTGAAAAGTGACTGATATTTTGACAGATTAATAATAATACCCAACTGATCATTCTCTCTGATAAAATTTTTTTAGATATATATATTTCTTTTGAGATTTATTGCAGGTGTTCGTGACACAATGCAGCCTTTTTTTTTCTTTTATTTGGTAGAAACAACAGTTGAAAAAGAAAAACACATTGTAGCAAATAATCATCCTAATATATTTTATTTATTATGCCAGCCAAATTATTCTTACCCATAACATATTCAAACAAGATATAAGACGAACTAGTATAAAAAATAATTGGGCACATGCAGGCAAGAATATCCCTTGTCAACTGCTTACTCTTCTTGCAGCATTTGTTAGCGTGCGGATGTCATGGTTCACACCTGGCAATATATGAAACTACTTTTCGAAAATCAGTAAAAAGTTACATTTGTGATATATATTTTGTGTTTAACCCTTCCGATACCTCTTCTCTGAATTATTTTGTTCATAGAGAAGGCACCTGAACATCTAGCCCTTCGTAGAAACGAATCAGAAAATCGAAGCACTGGAACATGATTATTGCTTGCAGAAGCAACCATTTACTAACTTTCGTTTTAATCTTTTATTTTTTTCCCCATCTTTAAGCAAGATCGATGGTCATGTCTTGATTGGACGATTTTACGTATGCATTAGACAAGAAACGTTTTTCAAAGATCAGAAAAATGGTTGCCTAAACAAAACAATGGTTCATTCTTGAAGGACATAGAAAGCATGAACCTATTAAAAGTCACATGAAGTCACAAACTTCCTTTCACATTTCTCTACTAGTCAAAAGTTGAAACTAGTTCATTGACGTGGAGCTCAATTCACATACTCCTACATCAAACCAAAAGAAAAAAGAAAAAGGAAAAAAAAAGGTAGTCATTTTTTACAAGAGAGTCAGATTTATTGTAAGTTATGACACTACTTCATTGACCGATCCTCTGGGATGCTTTCTAAAGTTGGCCTCCAAGCATTTATGGCTCCATCATCTTCTCCAACCTCACAAATTCTGCTTCCTCTCAACTTCATAGAACTTAGTAATTGCTCCAGCGAAGTGTGCTGAGTATCATTCTCATAGCTCAAGATCCTCTTTAACTCCTCCTGAGTCACCACCAATCTTATCCTCACAGACCCACTTCTAGAATCACTACGAATCCCTTTACTTCTTCCTTCATCCTCCTGCAATTTAAACCTTACCTTCTTCTTCTTCTTATTCTTCTTCATGCTTTCTTCAGGCATTGCTGCAGGCTCAGACTTGAATGAGGAAGATGTCTTCATTTGCTCAACTACTGCTTCACTGGGTTGCTCATCGTATTTCTCATCTTGTGCTGATATCTTGTTGTTTCTGACCAAGCAGTTTCCCATGAAGAAATTAATGATGGATGAAGTGAACAAGAGAAGGAGAAAAATATGAAGTATAAATACAGAAGAATCACATGGATTATCCGGTTGTTGCGCCGGCTATTTGAAATAAACTAGGGAGATTCCCTTTGGCTTGAGACCACCACCACCTTGTATCAAGCCTTTGATACCCTTTTTGTTTTTTAGTTTTTACTTTTATCATTATTTTACTTAGTATAGCCATCTGTTAGCTTTTGCATTAAGTTTTTGTTTCGAGTTTTTTAATTCATTATTAAGACCATTTTTGGGGGGACTTTTTTAGAGAAGCTGTTTCTATTTTATCATCATTGAAAGCTAACAATAAAATAGATAATTTTAATGTGGTGTAATCATCTTCTATATATAAAAGACGAAAATTATCACTGTTCATTTGTAATGTTTATAGGATTACGTCAGTATTGCACTGTTTATATATTGTTTACATATTGTTTATGTATTATTTATTCTTATAATTTTTTCTTCCTTTTGCTGTGGGACTTGTGTGTGTGTGTGTGTGTGTGTTTTTTTTTTTTTTTTAATGTGAGGGCCACAAGAGAAATTCTGGATCTTCGGCGCTTCTTGGAGGAGGACGGGCTAGTTTTCTTAAAATCTTGTATGACAAAAACTTATTTGTAAGTGTAATATATAGATAACTAGTTATATATATATATATACACACACACAAGGTTCTTGATGAAGAATACAAAAGTAGGGAAAGACTTTGAGATAATGATCGAACTGAAATATCAAGTTTACTTTAATTTAAAAACCGAGATTGATGTTATATCTGCTTATATACAAATTAAACACGCTTTATTTAAGAAAGTTGCATTTGGAATTTACTATGTCATTGTCAAAATATAATAATAAATTTGAGAATAGTCCAATTAAGCATGTTTGGGTCTATGTAAAGTGCCAAAAAAGAGGTGTATACTATAAGTTAACGGCCTCTAATCACTGCTCAAAATGCGGTTCATCTCCCTCAGCATAGGATGGTGGCACCGCTATATGGCAAAGTTGTACATTGATTAAATGACACTGTTTTAACACTTTATTGTTGTCCTCTTCCCACTTTTAGTTGGGATGTCAATGCTTTGCAAGTCAATTATATATATATATACACATATACATATGCATACATACATACATACATACATATATATATATATATATATATATGATTGTGTCTTCCAATTTCATTAAATGCAGAAAAGAGATAAGCTACGTATTTGGATATTCCTTAATAAACTTCGAACAACCAATTGTATGTGTACCGCTGCTTTTTGACTGATCGAGCATTCCTTAATGTGATCGTAACTCTCTCGTTTTTAATTCTATCATGATTTGCGTTGTAGGAGAAGAAGCTTATTCTGTACATAAATCTTACCCCATTTGTTTATAACATGATTTGAATCTAGACTCTTAAAAGTTGGAGTAAACTTAACATGGTCAACTATTAATTCAGGTTTCTTAGGATGTTAAAATAACAAAAGAGTCGTATGTTACATTGATTATAGAGTAAAGTAATTATTTAATTTTAAAAGATTATTTTCTTCTCAATTTAATGAATCATCCAATTTCCCTTTTTTTTAAAAAATTTTACCCTTGAAAAATTAATTTTCTCTCAATTTAGTCTATTAAAGGTATGGTCTCTTAATTTAATTATTCAAATATTTTATCTCAATCAAAATCAATGATCATTTTAAGAAGCATTTATAGGTTTTCTGATACCTTAAAATCTAACTTTGTTATAAAACATTATTATTTTGGGAGTTAAAGATATCCAGGCAAGCATATGAGATCTCTTTTTATTTAACAGAAGGATCATTTGAATTAAAGAAAAAATATTTGATGATTAAATTAAAAGACTCTATCTTGAGGGAACCAAATTGAGGGAATAGTAATTTCTTCGTGAGCAAGTTGAGAGACATTTATTTTTGAAAAATTAAATTAAAAAGAGAGTAAACCTTCAATAACTAAATTATTAATTTAATCTTGAATATATAGAATACTGTAATGTTTAAAATGATTATATTTAATGTGATAATTTAATATTCTATAAAAATATATATAATTTAAGAAATTCCCATAATTGTGTAATTGTAAGCATATTTATGTCTCTCAAAGTTACGTATGGTATATGTTACTCAAATTGTTGAGCAAAGCTGAATTAGCATGAGAGAGACGGTGGCATGAATTGATGCAGACGTATTGACTCAAGAATTTGGATATGGCGGTGGCGTAAGATAAACAAAAAGAATTTGACTCCATTGAAACATAACTATGATGATAACGATCGAAAGCAAACTCAGCATAGAAGGAAAAGTCATTTATGAATTGTTGACGAATAGCTGCAATGAATGGAGCCACAAAATTACACGTCAAATCAGAATTTATGAGTTGGATCTCACGTGAATGACAATCCATGGAGGACTTGAGTTTTGATTGCCATATTCTTTGATCCCAAAGGCTTACGTGTGGAAATTGTAGCAGATTAATTGGGGCATCTCTTCACATGGGATTTTATCAATTCATCGTTGAACTGGTTTGATTTGAACAGAATAAATCAACTAAAATATTTTATTTGAATTGATTTTTTATAATATTTTTATAATAATATTTCATTTAAACTTGACAATATTTCTTTGATACTTCTATATTTACATATTGCCTTATCAAAATGAAAATATAGAATATGTATTAATTTCAGTTTTTTTGCATGTGATAGTTCTCTGATATTCTCTCTCTCGGCTGCTGAGTTTCATTGCTAATAATTCTGGGCTTCTTTCAATTTAATGTCTCTTTATTTTCACCCTTCATATGTAAGGCCCAAGTCCATTCTTTTGGACCGGGCCGTGCTGGCCTATAAGCTGCCTCTCTGGCCTTTTTGTTCGATTTCTTGTTGGTTTATGCGTTTTAGGCTTGCAGAAGTGGGGGCCCATATCTGTGCTTGTCTTATGAGCTTGAGTCATGCATCTAAATTTGTGACATTTTTCAAAGCAATTATCCCTGAGTCTTCACATGTTACTTTTTTTTTTGTCCCAAAAAAAAAAAAAGAATCGTAGCAGCTTAATTTTATAGCATTTAGATTTAAGTCTGGGCCATATGACCTTGAGTCTTATGATGTTTTCTTACAGCTTTTTTTTTAATTACGAAATACAATTAAAACTAAAAATAACAAAACAATATTATAACTAATTTGGATCATCTCCTCTTTTGTATACAATTTTATTAGAGAAAGATAGAAAAGGAATAATACAAAATAGTAAATATGTGTATGAAGTCTATTTTCTTTGTCCCTTCTTTTTTTTTTATTTCTCTTTAACTAGATGATATCTTACTCATATGGAAGAAATATTTCAGGCTCATTATGACTATTTTGACTATACGGTTGTGTCTCTCTTTGAAACTGGTCCCTTCAGTGTATGCATTCCAGAGATCTCAATAACCCATATGATAAGAGTTGAAAATGGAAATTATATTGTGAAGATCCTTGCCCAATCATTTGTAGATGAAATTGATGTTGATGCTATGAGATGCCACATATTTAAATATTTCTTTTCTAATGACAAAAATCTGTAGTTGAGATTCACTCGTATTGGGAATGATGCCTTGTTGCATGATCCAATGAATTGCCTTCCTGGCTGCAATGAGACTCAGCAGGAATTGATCAACCCTCCTATAAAATGTCATATTGCACACTTTCTTCATTCCTGCAACTTATTGTATTTATGGATTGTTTCTGCTCTTGAACCCACTGCCAAGCCACCCCATATTGCTGCATCACTGCCAATGTAATATAATAACACTTGGTTGATGGCTATCATCAACGTTGTCAAATTCATAAATTTAGGTAAATTTATATAAAAATAAATAAATTCATAATATAAACTCATATTGTATATTTATAGAAGTTTATATTTGTTAATAATTATATATATAATACAATATATAAAAAAAATTATTTATATACAATTCAAATTATATTAATTTTTTACAAAAGTTATTTATATTTTGTAATTCATATTTTTTAACATAAAAATTTTAATTAAGTTTATACATAAATATTATTTTTATATCATTCTTTATTGGATTGGATTGGGTTTAAGAATTTTTTTTAACTCAATTTGACTTAATTATATGATAACTCGTCAAACTTAATTAAAAAAACATTAAGTTAATCATATTTAAAATCAAAGACGAATGAAACTAAGTTTATATCAAATCTGATCCTATAAATGAGTTGATATAATTTTCTTAAGTAAAAACTTAAACTCAATAAATTTGGCAAATCAACTTATAAGTTTAACAACAAAAACTATAATTAACAAATTGAATCTTTTGTAATTGTGGAGCTTGGAAAGAGAATAATACCAATAATTAAAAATATGGTAGGATTTATTTTTTCTCTTTATATTTATTTATTTTTCTACTTTTTTCCTATTATAGTACATATGTAGTATATTTGTGGAAAGAATTCAAATTGCAACATAAACTATTAGGTTGCTAGTCATTTTCTTACAATTTCCAAACTTCGAGTCAATTACATAAAGTTGAGCAATGAAATATACCTGAAAGAAGATAGCATGACATACAACAAAAAGGAGATAGCAAGACATATAACAGAGAAAAGAGAGCAAGACATATAATAGAAAGAAGATAGCACGTTTTGAAATGTGCTAGAATAACATGGCGAGAAATTGCGGGAACATATCGTTTCTCTGACAATAATTGTAATCTTTTTCTTTTTTAATAATCAGACCGAAGTACTCTTCTCTTCAATGTTGGCTTTGTTATATTTTAATTCCCTTGCACTGGAAATGTCTCACCGTTTCCTTAAGTATTCCCTCATACTGATATCTTTCTTGTTGTGCAGTTAAAAACAGAAAATAATTCAATTTTGTTCTATTAAAAAATTGCAAATAATTGTTTTACAAAGCAGTAAACAGATGGATCAAATGTTTTCACAGTTCCTTTTTTTTTCTTTTAATGACTATATAATGAATTAAATTAAATATTTTTTGTAGTTAAATTATTTAACAGTTGAATCTATCTTGGTTTATTTCTTTTAATTAGACTGAAGTTGTCAGAAAGTCAAAAGGCGCAAGTTAGCATGACTACACTTTTTCAGAATTTCCTTCGGGGTGTAGAAATTTGATTAAATGATTTGTTGAAGCAGCCGTAACTTGGAATTTGACTCGGAGTATTAATTACCTACGTCTTGATGTAAATAAATGGTCATTGATTTCTCATAATTACTTAATTAATCACCACCTTCTTTATTACAAAAATAAGTACTCATTATTTAAAAATTAAAAATAATTAAAATATTATAAAAAATCTTAAATTTTCTAATAAAAATTATGTCTTAATGAAAAAAGTATATTTTTCAAATTTATATTCCAATATTATTTATTTCACATTAAAAATTATAAATTAATATAAATTTAAAGTTTTAAAAATAACTATTTTATATTAATCAAATATATATTTAGTGTTATTATACTATATTTATTTTCATCAAAATAAGTGTTTTTATGATTGTAAGAAAGTAGAGTGTACTTGTTTAAAATATAAAAGAAAAATTATATAATTTATGCATTTCTTCCTATAAGATGCCATTATTGGAAGGTTCAAGGTTCTATCTATTTATAATAAATTATTTGTTGGGTATTTTTCTTTGACATAAGTGTGAGTAAATTGCTGTATTTGGGTTAAATTTTTATTTTATTTTACTTTTCTAGTTTTGACTCTCAAGGTTCTCCGCCTTTTTTATAATTAAAACTATTTATTAATATCAAATTTCTTATTTATTTGTATTTAATGTAAATATTTCTTAAAAAAACAATTTTTTAATGTAATCCATCACAAAATCAATTTGTTGTCCTGTAATTTAAAACATATCATTCAATATTTATATAATTTGTTCAATTATTATTTAACTATTTTATGATATTTTACGTTCACATTTTAACAAAAATAACCATATATATGTTAAGACGATAAACAATCTTTTTATTAAATGTTTGTTTCACTTATATTTTAAATATTTTTATAATATTTTGAGGTTATTACTAAAACTAAGTAGATGTTTTCAATATCAAAATATCATCAATAAAAAAGGAATGTCAGTAATTAATAAAAATGCATCAAAACAATTGCATCATTGGATCCCATCAATAGAACTATCTTTTAATAAATTGTATATATATATATATATATATATATTTTGTATGATAACTGTAAATACAAAAAAACCATACCTAAAAACTTCTCATAATTTTCTATTTGAAAATTTCTAAATCACTTTTGTTTTTTCTTTTTCTTGTATGCATGGATATATTGATAATCTTATATCATTCATTAACAGCCCATTTAGTACTCAAAAAATTAAGTATAAAAATGAAAATATAAAAAAATATAATTTTGTAGAAATAAAATAACTTAAATGGCCCTACTTTTAATAATTAAAAATAATTAATTAATAATTAATATTGAATAATAATTAAAAAATAATTATAAAAGTAAAATGAATATTTTATTTAATTTTTCATTTTCATCTCTCTTTCCTACCCCCATACCAAACAAGTCAGTTTATGTCTTGGACACAAGATGATAGACATGGGTGTTCTTTCCTTTCTATGTTGCTAGGGTGGCTTGACGAATGCTATTTTCCACAAAATGGAAAGAAAAATGGCTTATTTTCCCAAGTACTTTCTCTAGATTCCCTGTGTTCTACATATAAATAGGCATTCCCATATCATCCAATTTTCATAGTATACTCCAAGTCAAATAATTGTGCCCTTCTTGCAAAATTGTCCTATATCTTTTTAGGTTTGAAATCCTCAAAGTAAATGCAATGCAATGTTTGGGCATACAAGAGTCTAAGGACCTGTTTAAAATTGTTTTTGTTTTAATGTTTTCAAAACATATGTTTTTAAGAACAAATTTTTGAGAACAAAAAAATTAAAAAATCTGTTTGAATCATTATTTTGAAAAGTAATTATTTTTTGTTTTTTACCTGATTCTGTAGAACAAAAATTACAAAACATTTAAAAAGTGTTTTGAGTTTTTTGTTTTTGAAAACAAAATTTTGTTTTTTTATTTTTCAAAACACTTCATTAAAAACACATTATCAAACAAGTTTTTTGTTTTTTTGTTCTTGAAAACAAAAAAATTGTTCTACAGAACAGTTTCAAACAGGCCCTAAATTTTTTAAAGTTTTGTTGTTCTAAGTTTTTTATAAAGTTAAAGAGTTATTAAAAAAAAGAAAATAAATGACATTTATTAATTTTTTTAAATTTATAAAATGTTTACGATAAATGACTTTATATCCTTTTGGGACATACAAGCAAAGCCAAGGAATGATTATATTAATACGTCAGGCGGTACGTCAGCACGTGATTATGTTCAGGACGAATGAAATGGGATTGGCTCCGCTTCTCGTTCTCTTCTTTCTCCTCACATGCAAATTGTCTTGGGGGAATTAAAGTTTTAACATTTAAAAAGTTAAAAATATTTCATTAAATAATTTTAAGTTTTAAAATTATTTTATATCTTAAATTTTTAATTCGAAGTCTCAAATTAACTTTTAAATAATTTTAAGTTTTAAAATTATTTTATATCTTAAATTTTTAATTCGAAGTCTCAAATTAACTTTTTTTTATAATTTAAATTTTTTAATCATAAAATCTTTTAAAATATTTCAACTTTTAATATCTTTTAATATAAATATTTTTAATTTGATTGGAATTTTAAATTATAATTTTTTTTTCATTCTTTTAATATTTAATTAGTTTCATATATTATGCTATTATACGAAACTTACGAAACAAAATATTCAAAAAAATAAACTTTTTATATTTTTATATAATATATAGACTCCACCAATTTTGGAAACCAATTCTACCAATACAATCGTTATTCATCAACACACATTCTTGCACTCATCATCACTTTGACTTTTACTTGCCACAACTTTAGAACCTGAGCCTGTTTAAATGGGTTGCTAAATTCCTATGCCAATTTTTTTTCATATTAATTTACCCAACCCATGAGTTAAAAATAATTACAAATTATATTTACTTTAATTAATTAATATTAACTAAATATATATTATTATATTATACGGAGGCTTGGTTGGTGAGATTAAGATACTAATAATTAATCTGTTGAATTCAAATCCACATGTGCCTTTCTTTTTGTCCATTTTTGTTCCAAACGGCTCACGATGGTGGCTGCTAGTTTTGTTCACATGTATCTTAATCTTACATATGCCATGATGTGTATCACTCAAAAGATATTTGAGGTTTAAATTCTTACATGGACACCTTGTCTCGAATAATGTCGGATGATAGTTGACTGATTATAAAAAGACCAAAAAACAAAAGAATAAATAATTTAATTTTTAAAAATATACTTAATTCTGGCTTATATATTTACGTCCTAAAATATATGTACTTCGCTATGCCTTTCTTCTGTTGCTGAGCTCGTCTGCGTCAGCTCCAGAAGGCAAAGCTTTCGTCAATAATGGCTTCTTTGCAAAACGATGCTCATCAGCCATTGTTGACTCACTCTCTGAGCTCCAAGCACGAATCATCAAATGGGGAACTCGAGAGCATACTCTCCAACACCGCAGTACCTCTGATCCGCCGTGTCGGAGCAGCCACATGGATCGAGCTGAAGCTGCTGTTTTTCCTGGCGGCTCCCGCCGTCATCGTGTATTTGATCAACTACGTCATGTCCATGTCCACCCAAATCTTCTCCGGCCACCTCGGTAACCTCGAGCTCGCCGCTGCCTCCCTCGGTAACACCGGTATCCAAGTCTTCGCCTATGGCCTCATGGTACCTTCTTCTCTCTCTCATGATTCGTCTCTTGTTTAATGTTCTCTCTGTCCAATATCCAATGAATCAAATCCCACCTCCATACACTAGTACTGGAGTTGGCTCCAGAATCCTAGAATGAATCACCAATACTTGGAGACCATCATCTGTATTAATATAATTTTTGATGATTTGAATTTGGTGGTGTTAATTTGATGAACAGTTGGGTATGGGAAGCGCGGTGGAGACACTGTGTGGGCAAGCATTTGGTGCCCACAAGTACGAAATGCTAGGAGTATACTTGCAGAGATCAACAATTCTGCTAACACTAGCGGGGATTCTTCTAACCATCATATACATATTCTCGAAACCCATTTTAATCTTGCTGGGAGAATCCCCAAGAATAGCATCAGCAGCAGCACTTTTCGTGTACGGTCTAATCCCCCAAATCTTCGCGTATGCTGTCAACTTCCCTATCCAGAAGTTTCTGCAAGCTCAGAGCATAGTGGCTCCTAGTGCGTATATATCATCAGCCACGCTGGTAATTCATCTTGCGTTGAGCTGGGTGTTTGTGTACAGAATTGGGCTTGGATTATTGGGTGCGTCCTTGGTTTTGAGCTTGTCGTGGTGGATCGTCGTGATCGGTCAGTTTGTGTATATTGTGAAGAGTGAAAAGTGTAAGAAGACATGGCAGGGATTCACGGTGCAGGCGTTTTCGGAGTTGCCGGAGTTCTTCAAGCTATCGGCGGCATCCGCTGTCATGCTGTGTTTGGAAACATGGTACTTTCAGATTCTGGTTCTGCTTGCTGGCTTGCTAGATCACCCTGAATTGGCTCTCGATTCTCTTTCCATTTGGTGAGTGATTTTGTTTTCTTATAATTAATTACACCTATGATTCCGCACTGATTCAATATTTTAAAGGTCTATTGTTAATCTTCTCACTTGTCACTAAAGTCCTAATTAAAGGTTTTATACTTTTATTGTTTATTTGAAGACAAAATAGGTGAATCCTCAAGGTTTTTTTTTTTCATAGAAGCATAATTAATGTAAAACTATTTAATTTTTTTTTACTCAATAAACACATAATTATAAAAAGATAGCTTATATATTTATATAATTTTTTATTTTTAGTTAAAAAACAAATTTTTAGGTTTAAAACACAAATATATCAAACATTAGTGAAAAGATTAATGATTTCTTATTTTGAATTATATTTAAATATTGTATATTTTATTGAATTTCACATAATGTTGTGTCTTATATTCAATATCTTGCTAGAATGTAGTTATGAGTAATTGGCTTAGCATAAAGATCCAGCCACGGTAAACGACAACATATTATGTGATTTTTGAGGGAATGGCAACATTTAAGTATCGCAGGATGATTACTAGCTCAAAAGCTTAGTGGGTTAAATTATTTACTAGTTAAACAAATTTATGGAGTATGACTATGAAAAGTTTGACAAGTAAAAGTTGTATTCATGTTGGACACGGCTTTATACACACATACACACACATTTCATAACATTATATATATTGGATACGTATTAGTGTCTTGTTTCTTAAAATGTAAATATAGATATAGGAATTTGAAAGTGTAAACTGAGTATTGTCAAGATCCAAAAGACAGACAAGTCAAAAGGATTTGGTTAATTACTTAAGTTTTTTTATTTTAAAGTTTTTGTAGAGTTTAAGAGAAAAAATAATACAAAGAATAAATATATGTATAAGGTTTATTTTTTTTATTTTTTATTTTTTAAATCTATAAAAATTATAAAAAAACTTATATGAGCATCCTGTTCCTAGTGGTTGGCATATTGGCTTTCCTTTTCAATCATTGTATTAAATTATTGCCCAATAATGTTGGCTTTATTCCTCGTTATTGAATTCCCATGCTCCGCTTTCTTTTTTGAGAAAATTAGGATAATTTTTACTGGTCTTTAGATAAATTATATTTCATGCTTTTTTATTTTAAAAATAATATAAAATATTTTTTAATATTTTAATATATATTATAAAAAATTTTAATTTATATTCAATCAAAGAATTTTAACTTTTTGTTCGATATAAAATTATAATTTTATTCTAAATATGATAATAAAAATAATTAAATAATTTTTTTTAAAAAAACACTAGCATTATATAAAAATTTAATTTCAATGATAAAAAAAAGTTTAAAGAAGTTGGGAACAATTTTTAAAATAAAAAAATTAAATGTAATTCAGATAATTTTTTAAAAAAATTAATGTAATATTATTATTATTATTATTATTTACTTGTATATTCAGTTATAGCCTTTCTGATTTTCCTCCTTTAAGGGACACCATTGTTTGGGTTTCACCTTACGGCCATTGCACCTATGTTGAAATTCACAAAAGGAATTAGCTATCCAAGATTATCAAAGAAAATAAATAAGGATAAGTAAATATATAATACCTCGAATATGTCACCTCATCTCCCCTTCATGAAAGAGAATGACATCACTGTAGAGATTCGATGTCTATCGTCTGGGCCTATTTAGAGTGGGGCCGTCTGGGGAGTGAGGGAAAAAGAAAAAAATAATTTTTTTACAATATTTATTATTATTATTCTAATACAAAAATATGAGCGATATTTATTATCTATTTCATTCATATTTATTTTGTAATTATTTCTATATTTAATAATTTTACGTACCAAGAATCCGTTAGATTGAGTTGGAATAATCTTTGTCATACACAGCCACGGACCAACCAAATTGATGATGCACCTATTTCGGATCATTAACTTAATGGAATGGAAACATTCATAGCGTCTTCGGAGACAGACACAGCCCCATATTTTCTCAAACTGCTTCTAATTTATTTTATTATTCACTAATCATGTCTTACTATATGCAGTACCACTGTATCTGGATGGGTGTTCATGATCTCAGTTGGCTTCAACGCAGCCGCAAGGTTTGTTTCTCCTTCTCAAGATACTCAATTAAGAAGTATGATATAATTTGATATGCGAGATATAATAATTTTTAAAATTTTAGATATAACTAAGTGGAATATATATATATATATATATATATATATATATATATATATTAAACAAATTAATGCATAAAAAGTAAACAATATTTAAAAATTGAATTTTAAATAAACATTTTAAATGAAGAATCAAATATTCACAACAAATTACAAATAAAAGTATAAATTAAATTAAAATTAAAAAGTCTTCATTCAAATTAAATATCAATCTTCATCCTCGTTTATATTACTAAGATATCTTACAAACTGTAAAGCGATTTCAACATATTTTGAAATATGTTGAAACGTTTCAAAATGTTCTAAAACATATCCCAAAAATAAAAGTCACGTACAAATATTAGAATACAATACGCATATCATATTGAATATCTATCTAATATGGGTACGCTTCTTTGTTTTTTTTTGGGATGTATCTATGCTTCCCAGGTAGGGGTGGGCAAACTTGTTCCGGTCTGGTTGGCCCGTCCCAGCCCAATGCATAATCGGGTCTGGATAGGTCGAGAATTTTTTTTTTTAAATTGAACCAAAGTCCAATTAGGATAATACTTCGGGTCGGGACAGGTTTCGACCTCTTAACCCTTTCAGGGCCGACCTGCCCTGAGGTCTATATATATATATAAAAAGATATGAATTAAATTGAAAAGAATTATTTTTTTAAAGATTTTTTTTTATAATTTTAACTAACATTTTTAAACATATTTTATAAATTATAAATAACTAGAGGGGTCAAAATTTATGTTAGAGCTCTCCTAAATATAATTATCACATTCATGTAAATAAAATAAAATTAAAAAATACATATTTTTTCAAGCTTTAACTACTATATTTATATTTTTTTATTTTGTTATTGAATTCATGTTTTTTCATGTTTATTGCATAAATTTTAAAAAATATATTAAAAAAATAATTGAGTAAATATGAAAATATAAATTTTTAAGATTAAAAATTTTTTTCTTAAAAAATTAAAAAAAATTGGCTCATGGCCCAATTGCCCTGATCCAGCCCGAACCTAGCCCAATTATAATCGGGCCAGATTCAAGCCGAGCCCGGGATGATTTTTTTGACCCGAAGTTGAAATCGGGCCTAGACTAGGGTTGAAGCAAATCTAGATCCGTCCTGACCCATGCCCACCCCTATTCCCAGATGCTTAACTAATTATGAAAATACTGTCAAAAATAGTTTATATGATATATGTTATTTAGAAAGCACATTTTTTTTAATTAATACTATTATCTGATAAGTGAATATAATTTTGTGTATTTGGTGTGACAGTGTAAGAGTAAGCAATGAGCTAGGAGCAAGAAATCCAAAATCAGCTGCGTTTTCAGTGGTGGTGGTGACGTTGATATCTTTCATCATATCCGTTATAGCAGCACTGGTTGTGCTTGCTTTAAGGGATGTGATTAGCTATGCCTTCACTGAGGGTGAGGTCGTTGCTGCCGCTGTTTCAGATCTTTGCCCTCTCCTGGCACTTGCTATCATCCTCAATGGCATTCAACCCGTCTTATCTGGTAAACTAAAACTATGATATAAACTTGATAGTAAATACTGAAATTTTTTTTTTTCTTATACTAATGCGTGCAATGATGCAATATTGTACAATGAAGGGGTGGCCGTTGGGTGTGGATGGCAAACTTTTGTTGCATATGTGAACGTAGGCTGTTATTATGGAGTTGGCATTCCATTGGGCTCGCTTCTCGGCTTCTACTTCAAACTTGGTGCTAAGGTATATATATGTTCTGTTGTTTTTAACCCCTCAACACTTTGATGCAGAAAACTGATGAGAGAAAAATTGAACCATACATTCTTTTCAAGATTTGCATACTTTGTCTTAGCATAAAGGGCAAAAATCAGTATTGTAAAAGCATGAAGAAATGAGTTTTTTTAGTGACTTTTTTCATAATTAACTTCATTTTTTGTATAGGGAATATGGTCGGGAATGCTAGGTGGAATGCTCATGCAAACAATTATTTTGATGTGGGTCACATTTCGAACGGATTGGAATAAAGAGGTAAAACAGCCGTTTTCTATGTTGCCTTTTCAGTGATACTATGACGGATGAGCAAGTTCTTGCTTTTGTCTAATAAAAAGAAATTTAATTGTAGGTTGAAGAAGCAGCTAAGAGGTTGAACAAGTGGGAAGACAAGAAAAAGCCTCCACTTCTAGATAGCTGAGAACGCCTGGTTTGACAACGTGGGTGGGTTGGTCCAATTAAGCGGAGTTTGTTATAGAATTCACAATTTAAAAGTTGTGATAGTTGATATGCATGTGTTTATAAATATTGGAATGCATATCTTTTGATTTATCTAATGAAAAATTTGAAAAGCAGTTCGTGTTTATTTATTTATGTGTAAAGAGTAGAATACATGTTCACTGGTTCATTCAATAAATAAAGTGTTAAATGCACTTCTGTATGCTCAATAATCAAACGATTAAATGCACTTCTTTATAAGAAGATAACTCCAAGGATTAAAAGTCTAAAAATTATAAGAAAATAAAGACACTGTCCTAATAAGAATAAATTGGCCGCCATATGATCATGTAAAGTATGAATTAAAAATTATATGACTTTATGAAATATGGTTAAAAATATAATTTTAAAAGCTTCAAAATATTAGTTTCAATTTATAAGAGTGTTAAGAAATTTTTTTAATATTATTAATTACAAAATTTATAAAAAACTTTATTATACCTTAAAAGATCATCGTTATTCACCTTTTAATAACTATGTGTAAGAATAAATATTTTTTTAAAGAAAATAACTTAATTATACTTTAAAACAACTTATCGTATAATGATTGTCTTATCTTTGAATGGTAAAAATATTCAACATTTGGCAAAAGTATTCTTGGGCTGTTTTCTCCTTTCCCCCCCGTACCCAAAACAGAGAAATATTTGGGATCACGTAATCACGTACAATATTTCCACTGTTTTGCGGCAAAGAATTTCAAATTCTATTTTCCTTTTTCCTTTCATTTCTTTTCCTAGTTCACTGGTTGCAACTTCCCTTTAGTGAATTTAGCGATCTCATTATTTGGTTCTGCTTTGAAATTCATGTGAGTTCTTACTTCGCTAATAAACAGATCTAGTATCTTGTGCTCATCTTCTGCCGCTTCTCAACCAAAATTATTTCGTCCATTGAAGAAAACATAAACCAACCAAAACAAATTCATTTCAAAATAATATGTGGGGAATCATGCGCATTAGCATCAAAATTCACACAATAATGCATTAGGATGTAAATTCTGTCAATGCTTTTGAAACAACCCCCCCCCCCAAGAAACCAAAAAAAATCTCTTGCTTTTCAATTACTTTATAAATGATACTTGGAATGACCAACTAGGAGAAACTGATATACTCTTGGCTGCTCAGCATGTCAGAAATTGAATGATATAATTTACAAAGATGCCGTCTGCAGTGTGTAGTCACTCTACAATGATACAGATGCATTTTTAAGATCATGAATATCCATAAAAGCTAAAGGGATTCTGGTTAATCAATATGAATTTGAATCACTTGGCATATTTAATATTTTAAGTACTAACCAATGAGGAAAAATTGGAGATAAACACAAAGAAGAAAGTGAAGCCTCTGTTGTTACTTTTTCTTTCCTGCTTTTCCTTCCTTTCTTCTTACAACTTCATCAGCATATTTGATACCCTTACCTTTGTATGGTTCTGGGGGTCTCCATCTCCTTACTGAAGCAGCAAACTCGCCAATCTCAGACTTGTCATATCCACCCACTGTAATTCTGGTGTTATCTTCCACCTTTACCTTGAGGCCATCGGGGATCGTCATCCTAACTGGATGAGAAAATCCAAGATTCAAAACCAAATCTTTTTCTTCTACCGTTGCACGGTAACCAACACCAACCAGTTGAAGCTTCTTTTCAAAACCTTTAGATACTCCGACCACCATGTTATCTGTAAGGGTCCTAAACACATTATATTCCCAGCCAGACAAGAGTCAGATATATGCATATATGGAATATTGGAATATAATCAGAGAAAAAACTTAGAAATTTGTATGAGACCAAATTGTGATGGAATGCTCGGGCCTCCAAAGGTGGAATCCAATAATTTGCTCATACAAGAAAATCTTATATGTAACACATGGGGCGGAATCAATATAATGGCATTATGTCAAACTAAGATATAGCCAGGATTTCAGTCATCAGTATCCCAAAATTTAAGAGAAAAACGATGGAACAGTGCACATCTGGAAATACAAGAACCCATCCGAACTTAAACTAACATGTAGCTCAAACGGCTCTCTCAACTCCTAGCATAACCCTGCTTTAGGACAGTATGTCTCAAGTTCATTCATGCAAAATAGACAACATCCAGAATTACCAAGCAACAACTGTAATAACGAAGGCATAAAAGATGAAATTTATGATGTTGCCACCGCCAGCTCAAGAAGTTGCAAAGAACGCAAAATTGTCAGCAGATATGCATGCACCATGAGAGAGAAGGAGCCCTTGCAATGGAAGTTTTCAGTGAACAATTTCTCTAGCACCCCATCTCCAATATAATTTGTGACTTTTTTTTTTCTCCTTCTTTAGGAATTTTTTTCCAATGACTACCTCCCCTACTTATCTGATTGTCCATCAAGTGCATGCATAAATGTAGGCAACGGTTAAATATTAACTACCATCATCTAGCTCCAAAAGTCTTATCCTCATGAGAAGATAATACCAGCGAATTATTCACATGTTTTAAATTTATATCTACCACTGTGCCACAAACACTTCCAAAAATTTGTACCGAATATCAAGTAAAATTTCATGTTCTAAGTTTTATTGAGTGTGTCAGTGGCCCCCCCAAAAAAAAAAGGTTTTAATGAGTGTGTCAAGAAAAGAGTTTTGAAGTACAGAAAAAAAAAAGCGCTAAGACAATTAGAATGTATTTATGGTTCAGGAACAAAATGTTTTCATTAAAACAAAGGTCAGGAGGATGAAGTACCTGAAAAGCCCATGCATTTCATTGGCCCTTCTAGTTTCCACTGCCTTTCTAACCTTTAGAAATCCAGACTCCTCCCTCTGAACTATTACTTCTCGAGGATATGTTAATGCAAGTTCTCCCAGTGGACCCTTTACTTTTAAATCCTGCCCTTCTAATGTGATTGTCACATTTGATGGCACTGCAATTGGTTGCTTCCCAATTCGAGACTCCTTGCATTTTATAGTCTTTCTCAGGAAACTAACATGATTAGCAGGAATATTGGAAAAACTGCTCTTATTTCTCTCACCCAAGAATACAGACTTCAAATTGCTGAAATATGATAGCAAGTAAGATGTCTCAAATTTATGAAATACCTGCTTTGGAACTAATATTTCATTAACACAGAATGTTTAGCAGAACATATGAATACATCAAATACGAATGCAGAAAATCAAAACCCAGAAGTGCCCCCAATAGATATATGATTGGGTTCATCTTATCTTCTTGAATGTAGCAATGAAAAATTTTAAGTTGCACAGTCTCATTGTAAAAATGTACAAATTCATTCTCAAGAAAAAGTAGAGTTACATGTCCTAACAGAAGATGCATATCAAAGGTAAGCTATAAGATGTCTCCAGTACTGGCTTACATTAAAGTAACAAAGGCAACTAACTACATAACAGCTTGATTTAAATCCCTCACGTTATTGCAAAAACTCAAACCCCATCAAGATCAAGCCACCCAGATATAAAATTGCAAAACGGTAGTGCAATACTATTTAGATGTCAAAGGAATGGGTAAAGAATATTGTTCATCATGCCCAAACCCACAGGATATGGTGAAAGAAAGCTTCATATCAAAACCCAAGAAGAGAGAGAAAGAGAGTAAATAGAAGAAGTAAATTACGAAGTTTCTTGTCATGAATCAAAAGGAAGAGAAAGGTTGCAGCTAAAGTTAGGGTGTTGACCTGGTTTGGAAAGAGGAGATGATTGAGGAAGCCATTGTTACGAGCGAGTGAGCATCAATCCTCCGGAGTGCGAAATCCTGGAGAGGAAGCAGCCTATCTAATGCTCTGTTCTTGTTATCCACTGTGAATATTATAATTGCCCTTCCTCAACCTTAAAATTTCGATGGGTGCCATTGGTGTATTAGACCATTCTCGTTGGTCATGGATCTATTGAACTGTCCGAAGCATAGCCAACCCAACCGATCCTTTTAGCTTAAATGATCCAAACTAGAGGCCCAACCCAATTTCCAGTCAATTGGGCTTTTCTTTGGAATTTTCTTCTTCAAGTCCACTGTGACCAAAAGAAAACACTTTATCTTGTTTTGTGCTGCTGCCCTCGGCTTCTAAATGGAAAGAATTTATTATATTTTTGTTATTATATTCTTCAATTAAATTATAATAGATATAATAGCAGAGTTAGAATTCTAAACTAGAAAAGTCAAATAAAAACTTTTCAAAGTTTTTGTATATTTTATGCTATTTAAAAAATTACTTTTATAAAATGTTGTTTAAGCAAAATATTTTTTAAACTTTTGAACTAAACTAAATTTAATTTGATTTTCTCTTAAATCTAGAAAAAAGTTTGAATTTAGTTAAACATTATACTAAAATTACATTTTATATCAGTATCGACAGTTTTACTTACTAAACACATATGAAGATATAATTTTATTTCTACCTAATACTGATGTAATGCATAATAAGAATATATTAAAAAAAACATCATTACTCAATAATATTATAGTCATTTAACAAACAACTCAGAATGTTTTGAAGGAACAAAATTGTATTATGAGACATACAAATTTATAACTATCAATTAACCCAACAAAAATTATTTACAAATTACTGTAAATGCCATTTTATCTAATAATATATCAAAAAGTTTTGTACTATTTTAAAATAAATTATATTTATAGAGTATAATTCGAACATGGAAAAACAAAGCAAGATGAGAAGAATATAAATAATGAAGAAGTTACAAAATAAAAAAAAATATTAGATAGGATCTAGCGCAGAGAGAGAGAGAAGTTCCGTATAAAATCTGACTAAAGTTATAATTAATTTGGAAAAAAGAGAAAAATATAAGAGGGAAATGATAAAAAATGAAGAAAGTAGGGATAAAAACAAAAATAAAAAATAAAATAAAATAAACGAAGAAAAAAAATGTGGATTTAGTGTGTTCAAATTTAAATATCAAATAATTGAAAAAAATGCATTTTGGGGTTTAGTAAATTAGAAATCTAATAATAACACTTTTATTTTTATAAAAATTATATACATAATACATATGTAAGCTTATTGAATTCAAAATTAAATATCCAATAATAGTAAAAAATTACATGAGATAAGGTATGAGTACAATGAATTCAAAATTTTAAAAAAATGTCAAGACATAATGTTATAATATAAAATTATATGTGGCTTTACCACCAGATAAGTATATAATTTTTTAATAATAAGATGATAAATATATATTTTTTCAAATAAATATATATTTTTTGCAACTCAACTTCAATTAGATTTTTTTGAAAAAACTTTTTATACATATTATACTTTTATTAAAATACCTTAAGACAAATATATAAGAAACCCCGCTTTAGTCTAATCCATTGTCCTTATTGAACTTTTAATTACGTCCTTCCTAACTTATTCAAATATCTCGCCCTTAAAGTATATTAGGAGATTTATTTATAGAAAAACATTTTGCATAAGAGTAATAGAGTACAATTAACTTCTTATGAAGGACAGTTCATAACTCTACTTTTTGTGGTATGACATAGTGCATATTTGATTTAACGTTAAAAAGTGAAAAAATCATAATTTATAATTCATAAAATATAAAAATTATAGTTTATTATTTTAGCCAAAATTAAAATTTAAAAAAAAATTAAACCAAATATGCATATAATTTTCGGTTAGCAAATTGAATGCTAACAACGTTCTTCAACTTTTTATGTGTTCAAATAGTAGCATTTGATATATGTTTTGTTATAATGAGTTAAATAAATAAAGTTGTCAGGTTTTGATTAATTTTCTTTTTCAGATGATACTTATAAAAAAAGTTTAAAATATTTTAATTGTAGAGTAAATTATATTTTTTGTTTTCAAGAGTTACAAAATTTTCAATTTAATCCTCTAAAGTGCAAGTATTTTAATTTTGTTCTCAATTTTTTTTCAATTAATTTAGTCTCTTTGTTTGTTAAAATAACTTAAATGTAACTACTAACTTAGCTTAACGATTGCTTATATGGTCATTGAAATGATGAAGTGACCATATTTAACATCTGGAAAAGCAAAATATAAAATACTATAGTCATCATTTTCATTTTAATACATAAGTATTTTATTAGATTAGGCCTATTCAATTAAATCCATACGTCAGTTTAACAAACAGATAGACTAAAATTGATTCAAAGAAAATTATTGGGGGTATGAAATTTTGATGCTGAGACTTTGGAAAGCCAATTTGTGATAGTGTAATCTTTTAAAGACACAGAGAAAAAAAAATCTTAGTTCGTAATATTCAAAAGAAAAAAAAATCTCACTTCACCATTTTATGATTCACACAAAGTAATGACATTTTAATGATCTCCCCTCTAAAATATCCATAGTCAATTTGTGAAGAGCTAGATATGAATATTACTTGTTTGATATTGTCAATGAGGGGACCCGCATGTAGGGCTGACAATATATATATATGGCGACAGATTTTTAATATTGAAGTACGAATGTGAAGTTGACAGAGCGCGGTGAAAGGAGATGAAGCAGATTATGCTACAGTTTATATAATAAAGGACCTAAAAGTGTGTTTAAGTTTATTTATTTAAGCAACTTTATTAGAGAAAAAATTATTTGATGTTAGTTATATATAGAGATTAATTGACATTGGTGTCAATCAAAATTAATCTTACATTTTTAAATAACTTTTTATATAATAAAATTTCGACAAAGTTCACTGTTAAATTAAAAGTTCTTATCAAGAGTACCATTCATACAAAATTTCATATTTCTCCGAAGTTATTTGATGTCCCATTAGTACATCTAGAATTTCACATACAATATGCATTTTGAAAATAAGAAATTATTAACAATTAGGACCTACCCGGCCAGGTGCAGAGATTTCATAAAAAGGTTGTGGCCCCACAGACAAAAAAAAAGCTCTCTCTAAAAAAAAAATAGTACATAAGCAGTCTATTGATTTGACGTGATTGAACAGTGTTAAAAATAGTACTAAAATAGTGGGATTATATATATATATATATATATATATATATTTGATTGTATACTTATCCAATGTTTATAAAACTCGACATGGAAAATTAATATAATTATTACTTTTAGTCCTACTGTTAAATTATTAAAAATTACTAAGAGGTGCAAAAGTGGCATATCTCACTCTAATGTCAATATTCTTGGATTTTTTATAGTAACGTATAATAAAAAAAATGACACAAAAGGTACAATCAAATTGTTATATTATGAAGTAAATGTACGGCATGCAGTATAAAAAAGGTAGATTGTAGGCTAAGTAATTTTTAATATTAGAAGTTATTCATTTTTTTGTCCTCTGAGTGTACAGTGTTATTGAGGATTCATTTATAAGGTGAAAAGGTGTATGAGATTTATTATATCTCTTTTTACTCTTTTTTTTTCTTTTTATAACTCTTCAATTACACATTATAAATTTATGAAAGGTTTAGATATAATACCAGTTGATTACACAAAGGTACACATACAAAAACTTAGTAATATTTATTTATTTATCAAGTCATGAGGGCATTCGAAAATGACATTATAGCGTGAAGTTTGACTGCACCAGTTGCAAACTTGTGAGCAATATGTAATGACAAAGTTACTAATTTATTCTCATTAATCCCACCACCAAACCTAAACTATACTTTATATAAAATGAATTTTTTACAGTCATATAATTAAAAAATAATATAAAAAAATTATAGTATATATAAGGTCTATATTCTTTTATTTTATACTCATCTTTTTTTTATTTCTCTTTTTAACTGCATCCTCTATAATTAATTTGTAATTACAGAATATTCCAACGGATGGATAAGAAGTGAATGGTAGCTGTAAATTAAATTTCAACAAATCTCGATCAGTCAATCTTGGATTTTATCAGCCGTGTACGATGGTAGTTGTAAATTAAATTTCAACAAATCTCGAATCTTGAATTTTACCAACCATGTACAATTAATTATTGGGAAAATGACCCGTTACGTTCAGAAAAGGACCCCATGTCATAAAGACAATAAAAATTCAATACTTTCTCCAATTAGCATCAGTTTTTTTTCTTCTTTGAAATTTCTTTGCCTGCAGCTTTTCATTTAAGCCAATCCCCATATAGTTTATTTATTTATTTATTTTTGTTTATTTCATGACATATAAAGTTATTGAGCTTGGTAAAAGCATACATTTTAACTTTCATTAGAAGGCTTCTTCGAGTTTGCGAACCAAATGTGACAGAACAGTTTGCGCACTTGTCTTTCATATTTCATAATAGGTGATTTGCATGCCTATATTAACCATCATAAGTTAATTAACTAATTGTCATATTACCTCAAAGAAGTAAAAGACAATTAGACTATCAATATTAATAATAAAATATTGCACCTTGCTTCATGGTTTGATGCATCACAAATACATTTAGTCATTTAAATACTTGGTATTTTAATGCATTAATATTTAAAATGTTTACATTAAAGATATAAATATATTCGTTAGATTACAATGCAACTTGGATGTATATAAATATTAGATAATCTTCTTATACTCTCATAAAATTGTTTGAATGTATTTAAATTTTCCATCTCCATCAGAGCGCACACGATGTATATTATACTAAAATATTAAATATCAAATTAAATGAAGAATGTTAGTTTATTAAGAATTAGTCGAATGAGAGAGAAGTGGCACCATTATCTGTATTATTTTCTATGCTAGTTAAATGATGGGATTTGGATCTTTCTAAATGAATAAATGATATATATTATAATTTTTTGCAATAATATATTATATGATTAAGAGAGAGAGAGAAACACAAAAGAATAAAAATATACATAGACTCAATTCGTTTCTTTTTACTTTTTATTTTTTTGTATCTTTTTTTAAATGAATTTACTTAATAAATATGAAGAGCCTAAATTCATGACAAAAATGCTTCTCAAATATAAAAAGATAAGAAAAAAGAAAGTATAAGTGAAATTAAAAACTCATATTTATTTTCACTTTTTCTATCATTTTATTTTTATTCAAAAGACAATTCAACAAAGCATCAAAATTCCACTTTATTTTTATTCAAAAGACAGTTCAATAGAGCATCAAAATTCCAAATGACGTGCCTTTAGATTCCACAATGACTTATCTAAGAGAAAAGCTCTCATCGTTGACTAGAAATTCTAGCTTAGAATATATGGCTGGTAGCTTGGTATGTGGGGTCTAATAGGACCCAAATGTGGATTGATTCCAAATATATTCTCCAGAATCCATTGATACTCAAACACCCATGAGAACACACGAATTTCTTGTGGTTTAAGTCTTGCTGCATCGTGAGACGGCTTATTTGGGTTTCCAGAATGGGCGAGCTGGAAAATGCTAACGGATTTTTGTGTTCTCGAAAGGAAATGAATTTGGAACGTTTTTTTTTCCCAAGTCCCAAAATCCTCCCTTCAGACTACTAGAACTGAGTAGTGATGCTCTGTTTCTTTGTAATATTTCTCTCTCTCCATGACATTCTCAATTTCACACCGTGGTCTTCTCACAACATGTTTTTGATTTAAAGACGTCACATCATGCTTGCATTTTTCCATGTATTATGTGCCTCTTTAACAGAGTTGCTTGACTTTCCTCAGCTTCTCAGTTTCTCTGGTAGCCCTTGAAGGAACTAGCAACTGGGTTGCTTACTCATTTCCAAGTGTTTTTTTCTTTTTTAAATACTGTTATCTGGGTATCCAACAACATGTAATCTTTCTCCCCGTTTGACCTAGATTTTGAAACTTAGGAACAGTGGGTTTGGACGAGCTTGGGTTTTTAAGGTGAGGTGAATTGAATATTTATTCAAGTATGAAAAAGCTCATTACTTGGCCCCTAGTAATTTGGATATCAATAGGGGTATTCTTAAGTGGGATTGCCCTCTGCCAAAGGCCTGCTTCTGTAAACATTGCTGCAGTTTTCACTTTTGATTCGGTCATAGGTAAAGCTGCAAAGCCAGCTATGGAAATGGCCGTTTCTGAAGTCAATGCAAACCCCAGAATCCTGAATGGGACGAAGCTGAGGTTGATATTGGAGGATGCAAGTTGCAGCGTCTTCTTGGGATTAATCGGAGGTAGCAATGATTGCCATATGTTTGATATTCTGTTTGATCGAATTTTATTTTGCATATTACTTTCAATCATACTCACTTGGTAATGGACGGTTTTGTCTCAAACTTTCAAGCATCACTTCATAAAAATTCACTATTGGATATAATCTGAATTGAACCCTTTTTCCTTGGCACTACAGCTTTTCGGGCACTTGAGCAAGGGGTTGCAGCCATAATAGGTCCGCAGTCATCTTCAATAGCTCATACGGTTTCTCACATTGCTAATGGTCTCCAAGTGCCTCTCATTTCATATGCTGCCACTGATCCAACCCTTACCTCACTCCAGTTCCCTTTCTTTTTCCGAACTGCACAAAGTGACTCCGTGCAAATGGCCGCAATGGCTGATCTAATTGATTTTCATGGATGGAAGGAGGTGATTGCTGTTTTCTTGGATGATGATCATGGAAGAAATGGAATATCTGCTTTGGATGATGAACTTGAGAAGAGGAGATTAAAAAGTGCTCATAAATTACCTTTGAGGGTTTATTTTGATGTGAATGAAATCACTTACTTGCTCAATCAATCCAAAGTGTTTGGTCCTCGTGTCTATGTTGTTCACGTTAATATGGATCCAAGATTGAGAATTTTCACCATAGCCCATGAGCTTCAAATGATGGCCAACGACTATGTATGGCTTACTACAGATTGGCTCTCTGCTACCTTAGATTCATTCTCCCCTGTAAAAAATAATAACTCTCTTAGTTTCCTTCAAGGGGTGGTTGGGCTTAGACCACACATTCCAGATTCTACCCAAAAGAGAGCTTTTGTTTCTAAATGGATGAAAATGCAGAAAGAAGGTGAGGTAAGCAGTGGCTTGAATGCTTATGGATTTTACGCTTATGATACAATCTGGGCAGCTGCAAGTTCAATTGATAAATTCATTGAAGTACACAAAAATATTTCATTTTCTTCCAATGATAGCTACAAAAAACAAACAGAAGCACCTGATATTCAGCTTGACAAGCTCAAACTCTTCACTGGTGGATCGGATCTTGTTGACGTATTATTACAATCAAATTTTACTGGTGTGAGTGGTCAACTTCGGTTTAATTCGGACAGGAACATCATAAGCAGTGGCTATGATGTTATAAATGTAAATCAGAAGGAAATTACTAGGGTTGGTTATTGGTCTGGTTATTCAGGATTGTCAATTGTACCCCCTGAAAACCTTAAAAAGAAAGATCATGGCAGTTTTAACCAAGACCAGAAACTTAGAGATATAACTTGGCCAGGTGGAAAGAAAGAAAGACCACGTGGCTGGGTGATTGCCAACGATGCAAGACCACTGAGAATTGGAGTACCGAAGAGAGCAAGCTTTGTTGAATTTGTCACTGAATTGCCTGATACTCATGAAATTCAAGGATACTGCATTGATGTCTTCAAGAAAGCACTGGAATTCATACCATATGATGTTCCTTACGTATTTAAGCCTTTTGGGAATGGTCTATCAAATCCCAATTATGATGCACTTGTGAAAATGGTTGCTGACAACGTAAGTAAGACGCAACAAAAGAAAATTTCATATTGGTTCATGCATGTTCTGTTTTCTAGTATCATAATGGTCTGTAAAATCAAATCTAAAATTACCTTTTCTTCTTCTTCTTCTTCATTCTTGGTCCAGGTATATGATGCAGTCGTTGGAGATATTGCAATAGTGACAAACAGAACAAGGGTTGTGGATTTTTCTCAGCCTTTTGAGACATCTAGCCTTGTCATAGTGGCTCCAGTGAAAAATGCAAGGCCAAGTGCTTGGGTGTTTCTTAAACCATTCACAGCAGATATGTGGTGTGCCATAGCAGCTTCATTTGTAGTGGTCGGAGTGGTTATATGGATTCTTGAGCACCGAGTCAATGATGAATTTCGAGGTCCTCCTAAAAAACAACTTGTAACCATGTTCATGTAAGCCTTTTAAATTTCTGTCCTTTGATTACCTTTTAAAGTTCCACTTTTTATCTTGTGATTTAGATCCTAACTTCATGCTGTTAGTTGTTTGCAGGTTTAGCCTTTCAACACTGTTTAAGACAAATCGTAAGCAAATCTTTGCCTCTATAGTCTAATAGTTCCTTTATCTCTGTTATTTTTTTCCCCCACTTCATGGTCATCTTACAGTTCTGTCTATAATGCCCTTCGCTTGAGCGGGAATTTTATCTTTCTTTTCCTTCTGAATGCTTTTTGTATCAGTCAATGTCAATTTTGTATATTCTTCTCAATAACCATTTGAATGATATAGTTGCCATGTAAAAACTACAAGGGGAAAAAGAAGAATCTCTCTGAACTTCTCTATGACCTTGTTTATAGTCGTGAAATCTGCACTACACAGTTCAACAATTTGATAAACTCTTTCACTTTGTCATCAAAACCAGAGGAAAAGACAGTAAGCACACTTGGTAGAATGGTCATGATGACATGGCTTTTCCTATTGATGGTGATCACATCTAGCTACACAGCAAGCTTGACGTCGATCCTTACCGTGGAACAGCTTTCATCACCCATCACAGGAATTGATAGTTTGATTGCAAGTAACTGGCCTATAGGATTCCAAGTAGGTTCATTTGCTTACAGCTACCTCAAAGATAGCCTTTCCATACCCAAATCAAGACTTGTTCCTTTGGGATCACCTGAAGAATATGCAAGAGCTCTGCAGCAAGGGCCTTCTGGTGGAGGAGTTGCAGCTATTATAGATGAGCTTCCATATGTGGAGTTGTTTCTATCATCACAAACTGAGTTTGGTATAATTGGGCAGCCATTTACGAGAAACACTTGGGGATTTGTAAGTAGCCATCTGACTAGAAATTCAGTAATTAGTTATTAAACTACATGGTTGAATTCCTTACATGAATTAATATGGTCAGCATTCTTCACAACAATGATATTATAGAAAGGCTTGCAATGAGAAATTAAAGTAAATTATGTCTACTAAAGATAAGTAAATTGAAGTAATCATGAATACACATATTAGCATATTAGACACATGTTTAGTAGGACTAATTTCTAACATGTTACATGTTACGTTTTGTTTGGCTTAGTTTGACTATCTTTAGTAACCCGAGTCTATCTAGGAATCTCTCATGACAATATGCTCATTATATAATATGTATATATTATGATCTAGATATTGTTGCTAGTGGATTTTATCTTGTTGACATGTTACTACAATTGAATTTTACCAGAGAGAGTGGTGAACTTCCGTTTAGTTATTAAATTATTGGTGGATCCTAGAAATCATAAGCAAATTGCAAGTAGCCATGTGACTAGAAATTGAGTGATTAGTTATTAAACTGCATGGTTAATGCTTTACATGAATTAAAATGGTAAGAGTTCTTCACAACAGTGACAACAGGAGGCAGAAACAAGGAGAAATTTTGAAGTAAATTTGGCTTACCAAAAACAAGTAATCATAAGTAGACATATGAATATATCAATTACGCTTTTTAATAGAATTACTTTTGACTACTACATATATCTATTCATTATTAGTTTGGTTCATCTTTCAGTAGATAAAATTTTCCTAAGAATTTCTTGAAAGTTGTATACTCTTGGAAAAAAGTTCAGACACTTCAAATTTTCTTTTTGTGGCATTTAGTGACATAGTTCTTGCAACAATATCAGGCTTTTCAAATAGGGTCTCCTCTTGCTATGGACATGTCTACGGCAATCTTGAAACTCGTTGAGAATGGAGAGCTTCAGAAAATACGTGAGAAGTGGTTGTGCAAGACGGGTTGCCCTGAATCAAGAAGCAGCTCTGAGCATAACCAGCTTCACTTGATTAGCTTCTGGGGTTTATACATCTCATGTGCTGTTGTCTCTCTTGCTGCCCTTCTAGTATTTCTGCTTAGAACAATTCGCCAATATGTTAGCTATAATAAGCAAAAGCAAAAGAATATTTCTTCATCGTCGTCGTCCTCAGAGTCATCGAGTAGCCATTGTTCTCATGCTGTATATAGCTTTTTCAACTTCATTGATGAGAAGGAAGAGGCCATCAAGAAAATTTTCACTCAAAGTGACAACCCAAGCACAACTAGAAGCAGCAGCTGAGCTGATAAGGGTTTCGGTGTAGAAAGATTTGAACAGATACCTCTTTAGTAGTTTGCTTACTGTGAACAAACTACAAACCTCATATAATATTGTCTCTGTATATAGTTGTAATAATATATATTCTTGTATTTGTATCTAGATGGTCCTGTCACAAACGGTGGTTCCTTACATGCAACATGTAATGTCCAAGATTTAACTGCTAATGTTGTAACTATTGTTACTTCCACTGCTAAACGTGATAGATCTAAGCTCTGGATGTGTCAAAGCTTTGGAATCCCAATTGCTAATGCAAATCAACTACAAACCTTAAGAATCTATTTAAGAACCATCATTAGTGTTACACAAGAAAATCGCATATTAGCTGGATGACATCTTATGCGATAAATTAAAGTCACTATATCAATAAAGAATATCTCCTTTTACTTTGATATCAGTTATATATGATTTTGAAACCAGTGAATTCTATCCCATATAAAATGTCCATTTTCTCATACCATCACGTAGCATGTAGGACAAAAAAGAAAAAAGGTTAATGCTTTTACCCCAATTCTTTTTTTGGTTTCTTGTCAACAAAATATTGTATTTCATTATATTAACAGACTTGAGGATGCAAAAGCTTTAGCAGAGCACAGGATCAAAACCTCAATAAATGTCAAGCTTGCACTTCTAAGAATCTAAAGTATGTTTGAAGAAAAGAAAGGTAATATTATTTCTAATATCTATTCTATTCTTATTATTATTACTTAATAATATTTATTATTTTTTTAAGTAAACTTGATTTCTCCATTGTTGAGAAATGATACTATTGTGTGCTGCTAATACAAAGTAGCATTAGTTTCTCAAAAATAGAGAAAATTAGTTCTTTTTGAGAAAGTATATAATAATTATCTTTTATTCATTCTATTTACATTCTCTTTCTCCTTTTCATTTTCACAACAAAACTTTTTGCAAATCAAACAGTCTAAAAAATATAGGTAACAAAGAACAAAAGACAACACAATTTTATAGCACAACCTCTAAACTTTACAAGAATATCAATAACGCTGAAGTAGAATTTCAATTCTAACAAATACATAAGAATAACATTGGAAAGAAATTTACATGATTCAAAGATATTAGCTCAATTAATAAAAATAAATAAGATTTCTCTTTATCAATTTATATTACATTCTTGATAACGCGTTAAGAATAAAATTATACCACAAAAAAAAAAAAACCCTAACTGCCAAAATAAAAATTACAAAGAGACAACACATCCCCATCTTACATTATTACTGTAGCAACACACTTCCATCTCTCTCCATTCGCTCTCTATATCAGAAGTCACAAATTTCTTGACAATTTGCTAATAAACAAATATAAGCTCTTTGGATGTATTTGGTATGAGGATTTCTCGAGAATTTCTCTAAGTTTTTTTCCCCAAAAAAAGAAAATTATACCTGAGAACATAAAATTTTCTATGTTCGGTATAGGTTTTTTCAATTAAGTTTTCTAAAAACTTTTTATTTCCCTAATAAATTAGTTATTCACGAGATTTGAATAACTTATTCTTAAATATTACACGAAATTTTATATTATTTTAACCCAAAAAGTAAAACTTAAATTTAAGTTGTCTGAATAACTAATACTACGTGATAATTTAAACATTTGTATACCATACACATCCTATGTATTCCATGAACTAGTTTTATGATTCCAAGACTAAATTATCATTCATAGCTGCTTACAAAAATCATCAATATATATATATATAAAGAAGTTTTGGATTATTGGTGATTTATTATTTATTTACTATTTCTTTATTACTTCATGATATGATTTTTTTTTAATTCATGCGGGATCCACAGACTTTTTTTCAATTTTTTTTAATTTTTTTCGGAACCCTGTGGTTGAAGGTAGAAAAAGATCAAAGCATGTTAAAAGAGGGGGAAAAACAAAAGTCTTGACCAATAATAGACATTGGCAATTATCCCATAAGGAAGGGCCATACTCTGTCAGGACAGCAAACACTGGTGTCAAAAGCAGAGGACGTGGGATGAGGTAGAGTGAGTTTGGATAGTTTTATTTTGTTGAAAAAAAAAAAAAGAATCATTTTGAATAAGTTTTAACGGTTCAAATTATTAAAAAAGATTTCTTTATTTTTTAGATAATTTCGACATTTAAAATTTGTTTACAATATCCTTTTTTTTCACAGATGGAAATAATCCAATATTCCCAAAATATTTAAGTCAAGTAGACAATCATCTGAGTCTTCAGTCCCCACCGGAGCCTTCCCTACTGTAAAGAGAATTTGATTGCGTTCAGAAATGTACCAACCAGGTCAATACGTGAGCGACGCCATCAATATTACAAAACTGGAAAGTTCATTTATTTTTTGCATATTTATAGATATGGTTATGATTAAAAAGCTAACATGCATGATTATTTTAGAAAGTCATATATCTTTGTAGTTTAAATTTAATTATTTTTACAAAATTCAATTTTCATGATTGATTGACTTGCCATATTATATAAAACCTGCCTCAGATGTATTTATATACATTATTTTGTCTTTTCCTAATCTGAATAGCTTCTTAAACTGAAACAAATACGTGCCTTCTAGCTGAAAATTGCACTCTTTTTGGAAGGACATCTGAATTACAAATAAACGCCCTTTTAAAGACAGAATATGTTATTTTCAAGGAAAACAAATCCTTTTGAAAGTACCTTTCAATTGTTCAGTTGAGCAATTTTAGAGTTTATATATTTCTAATTTATTTTAAATTTTAAATAAAAGATAAAATAAAAATAATTTTTTAATTATGAACTTAAAAAATTATGATTAAAATTAAGAAAATTTAAAATATGAACCAAATTAAATTTTCATAATTAAGATTGCTCAATTGATTAGTTCTCTCCATTGAAAAGATCTGTTTTCTTTTTTATTTTTAAAGTTATTTGAAGTAATTATGAAAAATTTAAGTTCACAAATTTTGTCTTGTCACATACGGAAAAGAATATGCCATTTTTATCTGCCAACAGCATGGGTCGATGTCTGGATTTGTTTTAAAATTTATTTATGGTCACGTCAATGCTCGCTCTTTATTTCATTTGTTTTTATTTGCTTAACACATTTTTATGCCACTTGCAAAATAATTTTTATTTCCAAAAATTATCATTTATATTTCCTAAATCTATAACTTAATTTATTTAATATTACAAAAGTATTTTTATTGAAGGATGATAATAAATTTAAAATAGTCTTATAATATAAAAAATTAGATTTTAATTTTAAAGAAAATGAGTAGTATTTTGAAAAAATTTTAATTTTCACAAATTTTTATATCATTTTTATTAATTTATGATCTTTTTAAAAAGAAAAAGAAAAGACACCAGAAAACAAAAGTAAAAGGCAGAGAAAAAGATGCCGTGTTACAGAAACACATATGATTGAAGTGCCGAACTAAAGTCAAGCCACTGTCGTTTAATCCAAGATCTTGATCACGAAAGAAATATACACATTTTAAAAAAATCCAAAAAGATTCTACGACGTCGTGATCAGATGACAATGATATTAACCATTTCTTTTTCTTTAGAAGACAGGCGGCTTCCATTTATTTCCATTCAAATTGAGTCAACCGTTGAGTCATTCTTGGCACAGATATTTTTGTGCAAAGTCACTATCAACATGAAAATATTATTTTTAAAATTTCATTTTATCATCAGTAATCTTTCATCTCATGGATTAATTTTCTTCTTAGAAATTGCGGATGCATTTTGTATGGCTGAAAAAAAAAAAACGTAAAGTCGCAAACCATATACAAGTGATTTAGATCAGTATAAACTAATTTAGATCTTTTAAAATATGAACTTAGTGAATATTTTTGAAAGATAATAAAAATAAAAACTATATATATATAATCCACTTTTTATTTCTACCTTCTTTTTTTTTCTTTTTATTTTTTTTTCTCCTTCAAAAACGTTTCCCACCACAAAAGATCTGAATTCCGATATAAACACATGTTGTCGGGCACGAATGGGCCCATTGGTTGTGGTCCAAGCCTTTGGGGCAAGAAGCTGGAGGAACATTTGCATCATCCGAGTCATGCATGAACTTACTAGGGGCCCATCCAATAAATGCTTATGAAAAGTTTCAAAATTAATTTCAAATTTAATGTATGAAAATAAAACATTTTATGAAAGAAGAAGAACACATTATTTTAGTTCCTGAGATTTTTTTTTAATTTAAAAAGAAAGCAATAATCCATTTTTTTCTATAAAAAAGAATCCATTAAACTAATAAACATTTTATATGAGTGCATTATCTAACATTTGTTGAAATCTGTGTCTTTTCCAGAGCACATGCTCTGAAATTTTTAGTAAATTATTTTTATAAAATTGAAAAAAAAGATATTCATAAAGTATGAAGCTAAATATTAAGAGCTTCTAATTTTGGAAACCTATAACAAGATAAAGATCCACACTCTCTGTCTATTTCTTTTTCATTTAAAAAATAATAATTCTTTTTGACAAGTAAGGTGTTGAGTGATTTTAAGCATTATGTGTTTTTAATGTATAGCAATCAAATGACAGTTAAGATAAATAAAAAAAATAGTCTGTATATTCAAACTAAATACTAATTGATGAGATTTTAAATTTTAAATTTTAAATTGATCTCTAATAAAAAAGCGTAATTGTTCAAAATCAATTCTATATATTGATTCTGAACAAAGAATAACTAGTTTTTAATTATTCAATTTTTCTCTGAACCATTTACAAATTCCATTGAGAAGAGAATTCCATTAGTATTGAATGAAATTTTTTAAAATTTTTTAAATAATTTCTAAAAGCAAATTTATTTAAACTCTGTAACAACATAGAAGACTATTGTTTTAATAATAGTATGTTTAACTTACGATTTAAAGTTTTCTTTTATAATTTCTTGACTCTATTTTTATTGTGTGTTCTAATTGTTTCTATCTTTATTATGGCCCATATTTTCTTAAAAAAGTAAAATTAAATAATGCGAATGCAACATCAAAGCCAAATCCCCTTAATTGCAAGATCATGTATATTGTCTAGTTGAGTAAATCTAGCCGATTAGATTAGATTTGGAATTTGGAGTGAGTAAGTCTCACATTTTTCTAATTTTAACCTCAATCATTATTTTTTTATATGTGTAATTAAAAGAATATTTTTATCATGGGTCTTGCTTTCTTTTTTGAAAAAAGAACCCAAGCCACCAAATTTGTTCAATCATTGTACTGAATCTCACAATTGAAGGCATCTTGGTTCAAGAAGACAAACAAAGTCAAATATCAATACTTTATATTTATATACTCACATGGCAGCTAGTACATGATAAAATATCTTAGGAATGTGGGCTCAAACAATTAATTTTATTGAAATCATTTATCATTTTTTTTATTGATATTAAAAAATTCCCCCAATTATATATCTCCTTGAGGTTTGAGAGTACAGATATCATGAATAGACGCGTTCACACATACAGAGATTAAATTTTTTTTTTAAAAAAAAAAACCTTAACTTATGTTGATTTAGCTTTATGCCCGTACCGTTGACAATTTCCCGCTATTATAAATGTGGTCTTGCTTGCTGTTCTTATGATAGAGCAAACCCTGATGAAAGAATTTGAAGGAAACGCATTCCCTGCTCATTTGCAAGATATTTATCCTGATATGAATTTATTTAAATTAATATAAATTTTTATTTTTTAAAAAATATATAATATATAAAATAAAAATAATCTTATAACTATTAATTTAAAAATTAATTTAAATTAAAAAACTAGAGAAAAATTTGACAGCCATGTGATAGATAAAATAGAAAAGAATTTTTTTTAAAAAAATACCTATTATATTTATATAATCATTACTTAATAATATTTATATTAATAAATATTTATTTTAAAATAAAGGTAAAAAATTATTTTTTTACTTTTAAAATTATTTTTTTATTTTTTATTCTTATACTAAATGAACGTGAATGGTCGGGAATTTACCCATAAAGATAAGGACGGGGTCTTAATTCCTGTGATGAGCATAGCATCGGATTGGAATTTGAGAGTGGTTGGGATTTGCAATTGATATGACATAAATAAAATTATTGATATTAATTCTCATTATTGTTAAATTTATGAATTATTTTTTTTAATTTCAATAAATTTAAGTTTATATTTAAAAAATTATATTAACTCATTTGTATACTCAAACTCAATGCAAAGTTAATTTAATTTATTTTTGACTTAGATAAATTTAATTAACTTAATATGTTTTAAATTGAATTTGATAAATTCCCAATTGATTCAAATTGAGTTTAAAAAAGTTAAAAATTTTTAAATTTAATATAATTCATTAAAGAAAAACTCAAAAATAATATTTATGTATAAATTTTATTAAAATTTGTATATTAAAAAATATAAATTATAAAATCTAAATAATTTTTTTAAATTAATATAATTTAAAATGTATTTAAATAAATTTTTATTTATATATTATATTTTATATATAATTATTAACAAATATAAATTTTTATAAATTTATAATATAAATCTATGTTTCGAGTTTACCTTCTTGTTATTTATTTAAATTTATATGAATTTGATAACGTAGATTCTCACCATGCATTGCCAAAAAGGAAAGGGAAGGTTGTTACAAAAAAGGAACGACAGAGAGAGAGAGAGAGAGTAGTGTTGTTGGATAAGAGTAAGACCCCACCTTTGTCAGACATTATTTGCTTAAAATTTTCAATAAAAAAATCCTCATTCCGGAGGTGGTGTCACGTCATCTTCTTAGATTCTGCTTCCTGTTTACATCGACTGATTTAAGTATTAAATATCTCTGTGTAAACCTTTAGCCTGGGTAGGTGTTAACTAATTATTAAATATTGAATAATATTTTGTTTATTTTATTAAATTTATTATTATAATTGTACTAATTAATTATACAAAAATTAGATTTATACTATTAAGAGTCATGAGTTATTAAATAAATTAATGTTTTAAGTAATTAAAAATAAAATATTATTTTATATTTAATAATTATTAAGTTATAATTAGAATACATGATATTTTTAAGTTTATAATATCATTATTCAACTTATATTGTATTGGTTTCCATATATACTTCCTTTGAAAAATATAATTAAGAAAGCAATAATATATCAATAACTATCTAAAACATTGACTTATTTTTAGAATTAGGATCCTCTGAGCATGCCAGCAACAAAGCAGATTTAGCCATTTCATTTTTTTTTTTTGCAAATAGATTTAGCTATACATTTTTTAAAATTTGATTTTTTATTTTAAAAAAGTAAAATATTATATAATAATGACAATATTTTAACTTTTACAAGAAAAACATATTTTAAATTATTTTTTTTTATATTTATAACTTGGTGTCTGTCAAGTAAAAGTCGAAAAATTGACTTCATTTTGTATTTTTTAAATAAAAAAAAATAAACAACCGAATCTGCCAATAAAAAAAAAAAAAAGGACTAGATCTATTATGCCACATCCTAATTTTTACTGTATATATTGAATATATTAGAACACAGAGAGATATTAATATTTTTTTTCCAATACATGAATTTGACTCAAATATTGTGATCATGGAACTAAAGAACGCAAAACTTACCAAATAAAAAATGAACATAAGTGATTTTTCTTATAATAAGTACTAACCAAATGACATGTAAATTATTTTCTAACGTCAAATATTCTCTCTTTCCTCTCTTTCACTTAGTTTTTCAATGATTATTTTGCTTTCAATATATAGGAAAACAAGATGAGTAATATTTGTCTCTATTTTCCACCTTAATATTCTACCTTTCATTAGTTATGTGTTCCTCCCGGCTTTAAGTTTTATGGGAAATGGAAAATGCATGAAATTAATATACTAAAAAAAATCAATCTGTTCTTTTTAATTTTGCTAGTTTGAAGGAATTGTTTTTTTACAATTTTTAATTAAGCAAATTAACCTGTAACTTTATAGTTATTTACTTTATGTAATTATTTACTTTTATAGTTATTGCTGTATAAAACATCAATTGGATTAATCATGTAAATTATTACTTTGATTGGCATTTTTTTGTGATTTTATTCTTTGGAGTGGTATATATGGATGGAACAACAATAATACATAATATTACATTCTATAGGTGGGCTCTTCTACACATTTTTTGGATTATTTTCACATTGCGATAAAAAAATTAGATTAATTAGAATATTACCGTGCAGCTATAAAAGTTGGGGGTTTTACAGGAATAAAATTACCATAAGCCCTGCAACCCAAAAAAAAAGAGTAAATAATTAAAAAAGTTTGTAAGTCTCGTAATCCGTAATAAATAGTGAAAAATCATAATTTTCTCTTATACTAAATATATATATATATATATATAACTAATGATTAATGATATTATTGTTTTAAATATTTTATAGATTGACCTTAAAACATAAGTTCAATTTCTAAAATTTAGGAAAATTTGCCTCGTGCACCGCCCGGGTTCCTGTGAATCCCACACGTTCCACACTTCCACACCAATACGGGAGACCCACTTGCTTTGTCAAATACGCAAATGTATAATTCTAACAGGTGAATTCCACAGGCACAGAAGGTCTCTCCGGCTTCTTCTTCTGGTTGGAGAAGAAATTGAACGGTCCAAAATGTGGGGCGCGACCTCTTACTCATCAATAACCAAATCACAGTAAGTCTCTCCCATTTCTTTGCTTCATTTCTGTTTTTGTTGTCACTAACCATTATTCTGTTCACCACAGACATTATCGCCATTTAACTTTTATCTCGTTTTCACTGAAAAGCCGTGGTAATTGGTGGGCTGCTTAAAAGCGATGGACTGATTCGTTTCTTGAGATTCCAACGCTGTAGCTTCTCTTTTTGGCTGGTTCTGTGAGTTGTTCGAGCTTTCAATCACATGCAGATAGGAGGGTTCAAAAGAATCAAAACTCTTCTAAGCTTTTCTCTCAGTGTTTGGCCTTGAGGTAATCTCAGATACTCACTCTCCTTTGCCTAACTTCTCGAGGTCTCTCTTGTTTTTCTATGTATTATTAAATTAGCCATGTGGGTCTTCACTAACTTATTTATATAGCTCAAAGTTCCCTCTTTAGAATTTCTGAGCTGGATTGGCTATGCTGGTAGACTAATGAGAATATTGAAAGCAAAAGTATGGATATATTCATAACATAGATTGTTACTTTGGGTAACTGGGTATCAATTTTCAAATCCGAAATTCCAAACTTCTCATAGAATGGATTGTTCCTTTTTAGTGCCGAATCTAGTTTTCTGGGGGCAAGTTTTCTACCTAAATAAGTTGTTTTGAATCTTCCGGGTTTTTAGTCGATAGCGAAGAACATACTATTGTATTATATTTCTCTTCTTCCTGCTAGGATGATTCTTGTTTTTTGTTGTTCGCCTCTGTGTGCTCCTGAAGTTGTTGATATTTGACAGGCGCTTAGTTCTCGGAGGATTTTCGAGTTTTTTTTCCCATAGCGGAGGCCCTTTTGATTACGAGGCAAGGCCTCATGGTTATGGCTAGGACGCTACTCCTCCTGGTTTTCTGCTTGTGGATTCCCACAGAAGTGATGGGAAGGACTGGAAATATCATTACAAACGATACTAAAGTTCCTTCAAGACCTAGCGTCGTGAGAATCGGAGCACTGTTTACTTTCAATTCGGTCATTGGAAAATCAGCTAAACCTGCAATTTTAGCTGCCATTGAGGATGTTAATCATGATACAAGCGTTCTTCCTGGTATCCACATAGAAGTTACTTCACAAGATACAAACTGCAGTGGGTTTCTTGGAACAGTGGAAGGTATTAGCCAAAACTCAGATTTAGTAGCTAGAAGCTGCTTTTCTTTGGTCAATTGAAGACTGATTATATAAATTATAAATTATAATTACCGGAAAAAAGAGGTTTCGGAGGAAATTAATTCTCCTAAGAAATTGGAGTGTGTACTATTTATGTATAAGATATAAGTTAATTATTATTTCTTATTAGTCTCCTTCTTAGTTTATTGTCTTCATATAATTAGAGTTTATGCATTTTAGATATAATCTTCCTGTCATTTTGGACCATTTCTTCATAGGGTATGTTTCAGTCTGCAAATATATTCAGGTTCATTTTTGTAGGTTTCCAATTACAATGTCAAAAGCTATGACTTTCATTTTAAGAGTACCATTCAGTTTCTTGCAGGATAACTTTACTTTAAAGTTTGCTGCGTCAGTCTTCATGTGAAATGTCTGATAATTCTTATTTCATTTCTGTATAACTTTACTGAGTTTGAAATAAAGCAGAGTATTCATAAACGTTACCCTATTTGTGTTGCCATCTTAATGGATAGGGGATCATTCAGTGAACAAAAACCTAAATATTGAATACATTCCAAATCATAGACGACATTTTAGACAATCTTTAATTGCTGACATGTTTCATGGGATGGAATCTGAGGGATGAATTTGTCTGGATTATATTTGTGTTTTATCTTGTTGTCTCCTTTGTGTGTGTGTGGGTGTTGAAAGAGAAGTAAACAAGCTTGATGGAGTTTCCTGATCATGTAGCTCTGCAATTGATGGAGAAAGAAGTGGTTGCTGTTGTTGGTCCACTGTCATCTGGAATAGCTCATGTCATCTCTCATGTTGTTAATGAACTCCATGTGCCTCTCCTCTCATTTGGGGCAACGGATCCTACTCTTGCGTCTCTGCAGTACCCTTATTTTATCCGCACGACCCAGAATGACTACTTTCAAATGAATGCAATTGCAGACTTGATTGACTATTTTGAATGGAAGGAGGTAATTGCCATCTATGTAGATGATGATAATGGAAGAAGTGGAATTTCGGCACTGGGTGATGCCCTGGCAAAGAATCGTGCCAAGATCTCTTATAAGGCTGCCTTTACTCCTGGAGCCCCTATAAGTAATATTAGTGACTTGTTAAATCAGGTGAACTTAATGGAATCACGGGTCTATGTTCTCCATGTTAACCCTGATTCTGGTTTGGCCATTTTTTCTATTGCGAAGAAGCTAGGGATGATGGGCAGTGGCTATGTTTGGATTGCTACAGACTGGCTTCCTTCGGTGCTAGACGCATCAGAACCAGTTGGCCCTGGAACAATGAATGTCTTACAAGGGGTTATCGCTTTACGCCATCATACTCCTGACACTGATCTCAAGAAGAGGTTTATCTCTAGGTGGAAAAACCTTAAAGACAAGGAGACTGCAAGCTTTAATTCCTATGCACTATATGCGTATGATTCGGTTTGGTTAGCAGCCCGTGCTCTTGATGCTTTTCTCGATGAAGGTGGAAATATATCTTTCAGCAGTGACCCCAGATTGCACGACACAAATGGAAGCATGTTGCATTTAGCGTCACTTCGTACTTTTGATGGTGGCCCACAGTTTCTGCGGACCATCCTGAGAATGAACTTCACTGGTCTGAGTGGTCAAATTCAGTTTGGTGTGGACAAGAATTTAATCCATCCAGCATATGATATTCTAAACATTGGTGGATCTAGCCGTAGAATAGGTTATTGGTCTAATTACTCTGGTCTGTCAGTTGTAGCTCCTGAAATTTTATATACGAAACCACCTAACACTTCAACTAGCAATCAACATCTTTACGGTGTGATATGGCCAGGAGAGACCACAACAAAACCCAGGGGATGGGTGTTCCCCAACAATGGAAAGCCACTGCGAATAGCAGTGCCAAACCGAGTAAGCTATCTGGAGTTTGTTGCCAAAGATAAGGACCCCCCGGGAGTAAAAGGTTATTGCATTGATATCTTTGAAGCAGCCTTAAACCTGTTGCCATATCCTGTCCCGCGACAATATATATTATATGGACATGGTGATAGAAATCCTAACTTCGACGCACTTGTGAATGACGTTGCACAAAATGTGAGTTTATAAATCTAAAAGAGAAAACTTAGATATAGCTTTTATATCTTTACTATTTAGTTTTCTAATAAAAACATAATGAGTGTATAGTTTTTATAACTCAACATTATATGATTTGGTCTTTTATAAATTTTTTTTACAAGTTATATTTTTATTAAAAAACTAAATAACAAAGATATAGAAAAACTATATCTAAGTTGTGATTTTAATTTACTAATTTTCTTTCCTACAGTAGGAATGATAGTGCTTAGTCTAACAAGGTTTGGAAATTGCAGTGGTATGAATTTGACTTTGGGATCTATCTTATATCTAGTAAACCCTGCTTGGTTCGAATTCTAGTATTTATGTTTATCTTTCATTTTTCAGAATTTTGATGCAGCTGTTGGAGATGTTACAATTGTCACAAACAGGACAAGGATTGTGGATTTTACTCAACCTTTCACGGAATCAGGGTTGGTTGTAGTTGTTCCTGTCAAGGAGGTGAAGTCAAGCGCTTGGTCATTCCTCAAGCCATTCACTGCTCAAATGTGGTGTGTCACTGGTGCCTTCTTTCTTTTTGTGGGAGCTGTGGTATGGATTCTTGAGCACCGGCTCAATCACGAGTTCCGTGGTCCACCAAGCAAACAAATTATGACAGTTTTTTGGTTAGTATGTTTAATCAATTGATGGCTTTTTTATCTGAGTCTATTAAAAGATGATAAAGGCCCTTCTTCTGGACCTGCTTATTGCTAGGGAGTCAATGACATTGCTTTTCCCGGTATTGCTTATCATAGCATAGTGTTTGCTATTGTATGGTAGATTGCTGGTCGAATTGAGCTCAATTGATGTCATATCGTTGTAGAACTTGAGGAGAATATATTATGTCAAATCTTTTGAGTTTTCTTTTCTTCCCTTCTCTCTCCTTCAGCTTTAGTAGCTGCATTGCTCACTTTAACATAATTAGTTTCCGTTTTGCAGGTTTAGCTTCTCAACAATGTTTTTCTCACACAGTATGTACTTTGTGCATTCTTATTTTTTCCATTTGAAAATTTTATACTTGTAGCCATTCTTATTCTGTATGGTACATGGTAAAAATTCTGACATCTTCACTGTGTTGGCCTGATACAGGAGAAAACACCGTGAGCACTCTAGGGCGGTTGGTGTTAATAATATGGCTTTTTGTGGTGTTAATTATCAATTCAAGCTACACTGCTAGCTTGACATCAATCCTCACAGTGCAGCAACTGTCATCGCAAATTGAAGGAATTGACAGCTTGGTTTCAAGTACTCAACCTATTGGAATTCAAGATGGGTCATTTGCACGGAAGTATCTGATAGATGAGCTCAATGTAGCTGAATCTAGGATCGTGACGTTGAAAAACCAGCAGGATTATATTGATGCCCTTCAACGTGGACCGAAGGATGGAGGGGTAGCGGCAGTTGTTGATGAGCTTCCTTATATCGAGATATTAATGTCCAAAACCAATTGTCGGTTGAGAACTGTAGGGCAGGAATTCACCAAAAGTGGATGGGGATTCGTAAGTATCTTCTACTTTGAATGTTCTAAGTGGCTGGAACTTCTTCCTTAGGGAGCAACTTACTCAAAAGATGGTGACCTGCATTTTCTGGTAAAAAATGAATAACAATTGGTGTATTCAAGAAATATGTGGAAAATAATTGGCTCCAAAAAAAAAAAAGATGTGAAAAATAAAATGATTTAATTTTTGAATTTTATCTCTCAGTTGCACCCATTTTAAAAAAGACAAAATTTAGATAGAAGTTTTTAGATATTTGTTATCAAGTTCTCCAATAAAAATATAATGCATGAACTCTTTTTTAACAAGTCAGCATTACATATTTTATTTTATTGGGCATGGACCTAAGTTCGACACTTATAAGCCTATTGGGCTGAGCCTTTGACCTGAAACCCAGCCTGTCCTGATCCATGAGTAATTCATGGCATATTTAAGGAGGGATTCTGAACAAGTTTGGATATTGTTTCCATGTTTGGTCTTTTATCACAGGCATTCCAGAGGGACTCTCCCCTTGCCGTCGACTTGTCAACTGCCATTCTTCAGCTTTCTGAGAACGGCGACTTGCAAAAGATCCATGACAAATGGCTCTCAAAATATACCTGTGCTGCACAAGTCAATGATGCTGATTCAAACCAACTATCTCTGAGTAGCTTCTGGGGCCTCTTTCTGATATGTGGGATTGCATGTTTCCTTGCTCTGGTCGTATTCTTTGCTAGGGTGTTCTGTCAATATATGAAACTTATCCCAGAGGATGAGAAGACTGACGAGCAAATTGAGTCTGCCAGGTTTAGAAGGACAAGCAGATCCACTAGCCTCAAGAACCTGATTGATTTTGTAGATACAAAGGAAGCCGAAATAAAGGAGATACTGAGGCACAAGGGTAACAAACGGCGACGCAGCCAAAGCTTAGAGAGGCAGTCCAATTAATCGAACAGCTAAGTTGCTAGTTTTTGTGGGCGAGTTCTTTAAGTTCCCTCATTTTGGTTACCAGTGCACCACACGTTAGTATCCTCTACTGTGCAGTGCATGCTGTGCATCTAAAACAGTTTGAAAGGTTTTTAAAAGTAAAGATTGTAATAAATAAATAAATATATATATATATATATATATATATATATATGCATTTGACTTTATTTTTGGATGCACAGCAAGAGATCCGTGGGCATAAGTCTACTCGACATACATATATTTTCTTCCTTGAGCATGAAACTGTGCTGTAAGAGTATAATTGACGCTGCAAAGCACTATAGGATTGTTTAAAGAAGTTTAAACTTAAATTAGTAGAAAAAACTTAGATGGAGTATTTTTTTTTCAAGTTTTCACTATAAAGTCCTTCAATTAAATTATGATTTATGAAAAAACATTTTGGAGTCAATGTTGTGCTATTAACTTGAAAAAATGTTAGCGGGTTATATTTTTATTGTAGAGTTTAATAGTAAATATTTAAAAGGAATTGGACGTAATTATTATCCTGAATTTATATGCTAGTGTTGGCCAAACCAGAAATCATATATGCCCCGATTTAAGGAAGATAATTATCTAAGAAGAATAATGTAAGTGATACAATGTTATAGTTGCGAGGAAAACACAACGGGGGATGATGGATGAGAGGAAGAAGAAACACTGTTACCATAATCAGCATCTCTATATTCCCATGTTTAGTTTTACGGTGGTCCTCTGACTCTAATGAAGTGAACTTGAGTAAGAGGTTCATTCTCATGGAAGTTAGCTTGTTTGGCCAAGTAATTTATTTAATTTTTAAATAGTATTAATTTTGGTTTTTTGAGGCATTTGGCCCTACTTTCAAAAAATAAAAAGAATAAGCTTTTTTTGAATAATAATAAAGGTAATATTTTTGCTATGAGAAAGAAGCAGTAAATTGGAGTCATTTGTTTGAAGCAACAGCAAAAGTGAAAAAAAAATTAATTTTTTATAGATAAAAACACTCTTACTCATGATCATTACTTATTATACTTGATTCTATATCTCTTTTACTTAGCCTCTTCTCTACTCAATTTTTATTTATATCTTTTTTAGCAATCTGGTAGTGAAAAATGATTTTTGATAAAAAATTTCAAATGCAATAATATTAATAAAAATATTTATTCAATAATTTTATTATATATAAATTACTTCTTTTTTTATAATGCTTCTTATAAAACTCTTAAGCAATTTTAGAGTAAGAAAAAATTTACAACAATCGCCAACATGGTAAAAGTTATTTATTGTAGAGTTGATGCTTGCTCAAGTATTCATTCCAGGTGTGATGGATTGAAATTTTTTTAAATGCACTTGCACTTGGTATGATGTATCAAATATGATTAATAGTCAAAATTTAATTTGTATAAATAAAGTTTATATATAATATAGATAGAGTTCATGTACAAAATAAATTTTAATTATTCAATATATAAATGATGCGACATTTTTAATACATGAAAGAATTGCTCAAATGAATTTGCTTTGGGTTGGTGTGTACAGATTCTTCCATGAGATCAAGAAAAAAAAGAAAGTAGCAAATTCAAGCTTATTGATCGGATTTTACACCTACTACTAATCTCCATAAAAAATGTTTTAAGAGCTTTTAGAGAGAGAGAGAGAGAGAGAGAGAGAGAGAGAGAGAGAAAGAGAGAGAGAATTATTGGATTTAACCGTGTGTAGAAGCAGAGAGAAATTTAATATTATATAGAATTGAACTAAAAATGGAATATATAAATAAAAATGACTTATACATATAATATCTTAAAGTTTTGAATCAAGAATATAATTTTAGCCAAATTTAATTAAAAAAAACTTTACATGAAATTTATTAATTATAGAATTAAGAGAAATTTTTTGTTTGAATTTAGTTTACCGATTTTTGATAGAATAAGCTTTTTTTGGGGGGGGGGGGGGGGGGGAGGGGGTGGAGAGTAAACAGATGTAAATCAATCAAAGAGAATCAGTAGCTAATACATCAGTAAGGAAATCAGGAATGGACTCAATCCAGAGTACATCACTAGAAATATCCTTAGCAAACAAAGCCGAGGAATGAGCAGCCTCATTACAAACCCTTTAACCCCTTTGAGAACTTCGATTGAGCGGAAATTTTGTCAAACTCTTGAGGTCAGAGGAATTACGCAAAGAACAAGAGGAATCCGTGGGATTTTCGGGCACATAATAGAAAACAAGACTTACATCACACTCCACATGAACATCTTGTAGGCAAGTTAAGTCAGCAAACTCAAGCCCAGTTTTGACAGCTATGGCTTCTGGCAAAGTGTGACGTAGCAAATCTCTTTGTGATGTATTCTTCTCTTTCACTCTGTTTTTTCAATCTTAAAGTCAGATCACTCTTCTGGTGAACGATTTGAAAACTAGATGGCATAAGGTGTTTTTAACTTGACCCACAAATTGTGAAACTTCGATCTTATTTTTATTTGTGAAAAACTCATTAGAATAGTTTACTACTTCGAATTTCTTGAAAGGAAAAGACTGATCTTGAGAAATAATTATTTTCTATTTTTCTACAAAATACGAACCTCAAATCTTAAAGAAAATGTTTTGAACTCTGTCAGTACCTAATTCAACACCCTTTTTGGGTATTGTTGAGACTAACATGAAGTAACTTGCTGAGTACATGTTTGATTCAATTTTTTTTAAATTGTGGTTTTGATCAAAGCAATAAATTATAATTTTTGTATTTTGTAGATTATAAATCATAATTTTTTCATCTTCTAACGTTAAATCAAACATGCATTAAGTAATTTAGAATCGATTGTACCCCTACTTTAATAAGCACCTCTTACTAGTTTTTTGTCAAGAGTTTCCTACTTCTAACCTTGCAATTTTTTCCAAATACGATCTTTGACAAAATATTTTATTTTTTGTTTAATAAATTATTTTATGAGTCCTTTTTCCTTGTTTGGATTACATAAGAAAATTGACAAATGATAAATGGCAAAAAAGCCGTTGATTATACTGTACAAGTAGTGATGGCGGGTTAGGTGCTAATAGTGATGACAATAATTGATAAATTTTATTATAGGATAAGGTTTGAAATATTTTTTTTTTTAGTTCAAGCGTAAGAATAAATTCTTCTCAAAATTTATTTTTAGATCCAAACTTAAATTGAATAAGAAAATTTCAGTCCAAGTTCGGGCAAGACTCATTCCAAACATTTTATTTTAGGTTGAGTTTGGTTAAAATAGAAATGTAACTTAAATATTTTCAAATTTCAAAATTTAAACTTAAGTTTGCCAGATGCAACTTAAAATCTTTTAGACCTAAGTTTAAGACTAGACTCATCTCATTTTCAATTGGCTTTGAATAGAAAAGTCAATAGTTAGTCTAGGCTTACCTTACTTTCAAAATCTTTTTTAAATCCAAATGAAATATTTAAGTTCAAGGCCGGTTTCAAATCCAAGCCTAAGTGCAACTTATGATGAGTTTTTAATACCATGTTTGATCACTATGCATAATAGGGATAATAGTAAATTGGTAATACTGAACTGAAATAAAAATTGTAGAAAAATTTAGATCATAAAAAATTTCAAAACAATTTTTTTAGCAAAACAAATATTTTTTTTTTTTCAAAAAAATTTACAAAACAAACTAAGGTCCAAAGAAATACAATCTCAATTCCCATTAAGTGGCTAGGAAAAAAAAAAATCTTTTGCGAAAATCTTAATAAATCAAATATATACAAAATATTCTGAAGGACAATGACTGATCGACGGATATTCGGATTGCATGTGTCTGAAATTTCCATGGGAACACGTGTTCATTGTGCTCAAGATATTGTCTTCTTTTGTCAAGACCAAACTAGTTTTTTACTTTCTATTTTATTTCAACCCAAAAGCAAAAGACATTGAACAGTGATTCTTTAATTGTCGTCTGCGAAGGATATAAGATGAAAATCACGTAGGTGGCAAGAAACAATTCATCTAAAAAGGACAGTCCCATGGGCTAGTGCCACTTGGTAGGACGCTTGAGCCATCACTTTCAACCGCACCCACAGACCAAAAGCAAAAGGCAATGCTTTTCAGATTCTTCCCCCCTTTCACTTGGTTTGGTAGGATCATCCAATCTCCTCCTACATTATTTCCTTGTGACTTGTTTGGTTAAAGAGAAATAGAAAGAAGAGAAAGAAGACGATGATGATTTTTTTTTTTCTTTTTTTCTGGTTTGATTTGCATAAGTAGAAAACTAAGGGAAGGATTGAAAAGACCCCCGAAAAAGAAGAAAACAACCACCTACGCCATTTGTGTACTATTTATTGTTTGTCCATCAAGTGGCGAAAGGGAATAGAAGATAGAAAAAAAGTATGTCACTAGGTTTTGTTTGTTATTGATGCTATCACCCATCAAGTATGATAATTTATCACATCTATTATTTGAAGGGACAATAATTAAGAATTATATAAAATTATTTTAAAATTAAAAATAAAAAAGATAAAAATAATAAAATAATTTAATATCTTATTTATATATTTTTTAATAAAATCAAATAAAAAAATTTTATTCCTTTTTCTTTAATACTATCAAACATAGAAAAAAAATAATTCATTTAATTTCTTTCTCGTTTCCTATCTTTTCTATCATATCAAACAAGAAGCAACTTTTGTTTTTGTTTTTGTTTTTTTTTAAAATCCATCTATTTTGGTGGAAGGAGGGAAAATATTTGAACAAAAAATAGAAAGAAATTTGGAGTGGAGTGAAACTCGCAGCATAGCCCTGGGTTGAGTAAGACAGAGGAGTCGAATATATTTGGATCTTACGTCGAATTTAGCAGTCAATCGTCTGCCGTTAAAGTTGTCACGATGATAGCAAAAACTTAAAAAAGGCCGTTGTAACTGAAAGCATTTAAGATTAATAAATAGATAAAATAGAGACACTGAAATTCCGAAACTACCCCACGTTTCAAAATTATGAGAGCACTGCTGTCCTCAGCTTCCTCTTTTTCCCATGGCCAAAAACAGGCTTGCAGAAAACCTATTCTCACCTGAACCTGACGCCATCCCTTGAAGCTCCCCTACAAAAAAGACGAAGAAAAAAACCCCAAAAAAAAAAAAAATATGGGTAAGCTTTGCTGGAAAATCTCGCAGTTCACACTTCGAATTCGGATTTGCCACCGCATTTCTGGTCTCCGGCGACGTATTCTCCGTCTCCTCCACCGCTTCTTGCCCTGTTCCGGAGAGAAGCCCTCTAAGTACCTCATGCTGCCACATTCCGCCGGGCCTTCTCCGTCGCCGCTGCAGCCGTCGTCTGCTGTTGAGGCTATTTATGACGAATTGGTGCAGGACTCGCCGCCTCTGTTTCACACCCCAGATTTGGACTCCGATTTGGTTGCTCTCAAGATCAGCCTCTTGGGTGACTGCCAAATAGGAAAGACCAGTTTTCTGGTTTGTATCTTTGTTCTTTTTCTTTTTTTAAGCACAAAAGAAAAAGAAAAAAGAAAATTGAGAGTAAGATAGATTATTCTAAAATAGATGCTTAAATCACTAGCAAGAATAGAACTCGAGATCTTTTGTGTCACAGCTTGATTCTGCTAATTGAGCGAATCCTTTTTAGTAGTCTCTATGGTTTTTGATAAATCATATTTTTAATTAATTGCTATTGTACTCTTGGTTGAAGGCAAAATATGTAGGGGATGAAATTGATCAGGGAGGCAAAGAGAAGAAGGGATTAAATCAGATGGACAAAACTTTAGTTGTAGAAGGGGCACGTATATCGTATTGTATCTGGGAAGTAGAAGGTAGAGAAAAGAAAGAACCCAGATTGTAACTGGTGATTTTGGCATTAATTGTGAGGAAAAAAAATTCATTATTTTTGTTAATTAATACATATATTAATATTAATATGCAGGTGATGGAAAATCACAAGATCAGATTCCAATGGCTTGTAAGGACTCCGTGGCAATCATGTACATGTTTGATCTAACAAGCAGATGTACGTTAAACAGGTACCTCGTGTAAAATTTTAACTGGTTGTTTAATCACGTTTCATCTACCTTATTTCAGAATAAAATTGTTTCATAATTTTTGTCTTTTTCAACGTTCTAAAATTCTTGGTATTTTGTGTCTTTCTTGGTTGTGGGTATTTGACTTCAGTGTGATTGGGTGGTACAAGGAAGCCAGGAAATGGAATCAGGTAATATAATACGTTTTCTGCAAAATTCAGTTGTAAGTATGCCGAAGGCCGCTTGTGAATTTCATAATGCTACGTGTTTACCTTTGTAGACTGCAATTCCAGTGATGATAGGAACCAAGTTTGATGATTTCATTCAGCTTCCTATAGATTTGCAATGGACCATCGCTAGTGAGGTAACTATTTCAACTTGATCGTCTACCTGTAAAATGTAGTTTAACATCGATCTTTCTAGATCTAACCCAGAAGAAGAGTAAAATAAAGGAAGAAGCTATTACAGAACTGTTCTGTAATATAATAGATCCCATAATTTCTGATTTATTTTACTGGTTTGACATTTTATTTTCTTAGACTCGGTAACATGTTTTTTCTTTTTTGGCCAAAGACTCGGTAACACCTCATTTGTAAGAGATTTTGGATAAATAATTTTTTTGTGTTCATTACTTTCTCTACACATATTTAAATTATATCATTCCTCTTTTTATTTTGAAAAATTATTGTTTCTTCTCTAGCCTCAAAAAAAGCGTTACTTTGACCTAGTATTTAGATGATGGATTCAAAATTAATCTTATTTTGACCAAAATATTTGTATATTTACTACTTATATAATATAAGAAATATTAAATATGTATTTGATCAATATGAATTAATTATATCTTAAATTTAGAATAAATTAAATTTATGTTTTTTTTAAATTATAAATAACATTAAAATAAAAGTTTAAGAAATATATTTTTTACATAAATTTTATTTTTAATAAAAGTAATAAATATTATTCTTGAGAGTATATTAATTATTTTTTAATTTTAGAAGAGATTTGTATATATTTTTATAATATAAAAAAGAATTATGTAATGTACCTTAGTTTTTTTTAAGATCAACAAAAAAACTGAATTTTATTCAGGTTTCGTTTGATACAGTCTTTTTTTTCGCTCTTTGATAATATATTATGTGATAAAAATTAAATTTATGACAACTACATTTTATAATAAATTAACCACTTTCGGCACTCAACTACAATCTTCTCTCACTAGAAGAAACGTAAATATAATTAAAGATTCTTTCTTGAACATCATATATATGTTATTTCCTCATATACCTGATCTTACAAAGTTGTAAGCGGGGTATTCTTGTCCTGGGGATCAATATTTTAGAAACCTACAAAATTATCCAGTGCTACAGGAAGTTTTAAGAAAGTTAGATATAAATAGGGGGAGTAAATTTCATATATATTTTTATCCTTTTATATCATTATCTTTTTTTTTTTTATTGCATACGATGCGATACTAGAAAAGACCTAATTTCAAAACTTTATCCATCAGAAAGTCCAAATCAATCTTAAGCTTATTAAAATTTCTTTAGATTTTGACCCCATATTTCTCAATAAAAACATTATATATATATATATATATATATATTCAATTGAACACCAACTCTTTTACTTTTTTTGTTATGATTAACAAATTTTTTAGCATATCATATCATATCATAATTTTATTTAAAAGAAAAACTTTATCATAAATGCTTAAAAAATAGCAAATAAATTTTGTCATCATCAATATAGTCAATGCTTCGAAAGACGCTTCCTTTCTTTTTAATTCTGCATTCTTATGAAGTGAAAGGAAACTGATAGGCTCGTGTACAACATCAAAGAAATTGACCAACTTTACAGAATCTCCAAGCCAAGATAAGGACCCTATCTTTTTGTATTAAGAAGGCAGTGCATTTCTTAACCTATACTCTTCGTGTCCCATGCATTGTCAAGCAAGGCGTGTCAGTACCCATAGTCATCAAGAAAATGATGTTTGTTCTGTGTAATATTGTACAGGCAAGAAGATATGCAAAGGCCATGAATGCAACGCTATTCTTTTCCAGTGCTACCTACAACATCAACGTGAACAAAATCTTCAAGTTCATCACAGCCAAACTCTTCGACCTGCCATGGACAGTGGAACGAAATCTAACTGTTGGGGAGCCCATCATAGATTTCTAGTCTGTACAGACAATGTTGAAGTGTATTTTCTGCTCAAAGTCATCAAAACTTCCAAGCCAACCGGCCCGGGGAAGTCGATCAATCTCTCGGGGCATTCGAGTTGTTAGTTTTCCATGAAGTAGACAAGAAAGAAGGCAAGTCCCCCTCCCCTACACCCCCATGGAAGGGGAAGATCTTGCACTATCATCACCCTGTCACACTGAGGTGGGGAATAAAAGAAATGTTAACAGATTGACTAGGTGCCTTGGACATATTTCTGTTGATAGCACTTCACAAAATCTAATAATCTTATATAAGGAAGAAATAACTATACTTAAAATGCAGATTCTGGACCAAGAAAAAGTAATTAAAGAAGTGGAATTTTTCAAATTAATTATAATCAACCCCAAAATTATTAAAATTATTCAAGAACACACCTAGCCCAGTTGTACCGGACAAGTAATTTCTAAGTGCAGAACGAGAAGTATAGCGTCTATTTTTGTACATCAGAACAAGCGACTAAAACAAAAATAGATGGTCTTCACTCTCCACCAAACCCAACTTAAATATTATTCAACATTTTTACATTGAACATGTAGGAAGTCATATGCCTTGAACTTCCTTGGTCTCACACGTTTCTGAAAGTTTATCTTCAGGAAGGAGAAGTTGAAATTTATGGACCACAAGATAGCAACTCAATGCAAAATTTGTTCCAGAACAGATCTGTACACATTACATTATTCAAGTTTCACCTGTCTTTGGGGGATCCAACTGCAAATAGGTATATGGCTCTGTAGATTCCCCCCTGCAATTGCTACAAGTCACAAGCAGTGCAATAAAATACTCGATGATGCAAATGATAGCATTGGGCAGAGCCTAGACATTGATGGATAAATGTATGTAGAAATACAGAGGACAATTTCAGTGTAAAGGCAATAATTATTCTGATCCTGATAACCAGATGGTTATAGTGTTTAGTTGTTAATAAAGTAATGGTATATAGACATCTAAACAAGTTATCTTTCCAGTTGATAGCTCGGTTGAAGCTGAATGTTGAAATTGCAGGGTTCAAAAACTGGAATTGCATGCTTGACAAAAGAAGCTTACCCCAACAAAATAGAAGATAAAATCAAGAGGACATACTAGTATGACCACAGAAGCACAGACTTCAAATCAAGTCAGCAATTCCAGCATAAAGATTCTATCACGCTATCGTTTCTGTCAAGTTTGACATATTTAATCTTCAGGAATTAATATGAAACCATTTATTTTTCATACCCATTCCTTTGATATGCAGAAAATTAAGAATGTAAACAAAAATATATATAAAAAAATAATTTTATAAATAAAAAATAATTATTGTACTCTTATTTTAAAAACTTTATTAAATAAATAAATATTATTAAATAATAATTACAAAAATATAATAAATTTTTTCCTTTCTCACCTCCCAAACTGGAACGCTAAGAGGGCTCATATGAAAGCATAAACATGAAACTGATGAAATCTAGCACGCCACTGATCAGGCATTTAACATAAACTTATTTTTCCAGAGAGAGGACTACCAAAAACACACAAATCATTCTTCCTTAAAAAATAATCAGGAACAAGTATAACCCAAAAGGAAAATCTAAGTTCGATACAAAATGCATATATTAATTGACCCCCATAAAAGATCTATAATCTGTACATTATCTTATAATCTTATATAAGACACAAGTATACTTCAAATGCAGATTCAGGACCAAGAAGAAGTAACTAAAGAAGTGGAACTTTTCACATTCATATATAAACATAATCTTCAATGAACTTAATTAAACAATAGTTGTCAACAATTCATTGTTGAAGGGTTAAATTATTTTTTTTACAATTTTACTTAATTTTTAATCTTTTTATAATTTAAAAATTTATAGTTGAGTTTGTATAATTTAAAATCTTTTTAATAAAGTCTTTATCATTAAAATTTTGTGATATATTAATTTTGCTAATGTAATCAATTATGTGCTATTTTAACACTTTACATATGAATTATTCATGAGACAAAGCCAAGCCACTTAATACAAGTGGCATCACACGTAACAGAGGAGTTGATTTCAGTGGATTATCTTCTTTTATTTATTTTGCTAATATAAATAATATATATTTAAAGTAACAAAATAGCACATAATTGATCAAGATATATTTCTTTTGCATTGATTTGATATGATAAGAAGTCGAATACATAGAAACTAGAAAGAGTTGTCATCCCTCAGTTAAATATTAATTGAACATAACTTTCAAATAAAATACGAAGTAATTTAATAATTAATAGTCAATTTAAAGTTGATATTTTGAAAAGCAATTATCCTGTAGAAAAATAATGGGGTTAAGTCAATTTACCTATTTCTCTTCTTTTATCGCCCTCGAAATTATTGAAAAAGCCAAACGGAAATGGCTAAATAATGGTTTAAAACTCCTTTATATAATTGCAAGTTACGTGCCAAAGCAGATTCTGCTTTTGGTGAAATGAAATAAGAAACATTAAAAATTACAAAAAGGCAAAACTCCTCCCTCGCCACCAAAATTTAGGATTCAGTTTTTCTGCATTCGTATGGTGGCTCGTCCTCATTTAGACAAATTACTTAATTTATTTTTTATTTTTTTAAAATAAATTTAAATTAAAAAAAAGGATAGAGAAGATGAGAAATGGCCTTAGGAATTGACATACAGCACTACAAAAAAACTGATCCAAAATTTAGTGGCTTCGTATACTAATGGTTACTGAACCAACAATTACTCCCAAGGCCTATCATGAAAGGCCACGTGTGTCTTCACAACTTTCTTCTCTTAGAACCCAATCTACTTGTCTATAATACAAAGATGGAAATCTTGCAGAATGCACATCCCTCCATTTTCTGAGAGAGCAGGAGGGAAAGAGAGAAGGTTTAAAAGAAAGGCTTTTGGGAAATGCGTTTTGTGGTAAAAGTGATAGACGCCATTCTTTTCCTCTTCTTGCTGGTAATAGCACTGGCAGTTCCGCTTCTAGACGCCCAAATCCTTCTACCTCGCACTTTCTTCCCACACTTCCTTGTCCAACTTAACAACTGGTACATCCGCGAGTATGGTCACTATCTTATGATCGACAAGCCCCATTTCTTCGTTGGGCTGGTTTGCTTTGAGCTCATCTTTCAATGGCACTTGCTCTATTCAATCTTTACGTCATTTTGGCTGCCAAGCCTTGGTTCAACACCACTTGCCTGATTTACGGTGTCTCTTTGTCTACTTCCGTGGTATATGACTTTGATCTTTTCGAATTCTATAGAGTATTTGTTCCTATCATTTTATTATCTTCGGGTTGGTAAAATTGTGACAAAATTAAAATTTTTAAGTGCTAAAGCGATGCCAAAAATCCTTGAGAGAGTTAATTAATACTTGGGTGTATTTGAAGAATCAAAATAAAGTTTTAGCCAGGTATAAGTAGAGTTATTTAGAATTACTACATGTATGTGCAAGATCTGATTATTCTGTGTTTTTATCCTTTGGTTGTTCTGTGTATTGTGTATTTCAGGTTGCTACATTATCAGAAATGATGGGTTCTAAACGGGCATCTGCTAGGCTATTGATTACTTCCCTTTCATGGGTTTAGGAGTTTTAGCAACTCTGCGAGGATTGCTATCACATTCCACCGTTGGCAAGGGGCCCACAATGTCCACGAAAAAGCGAGCTTGAAGTAATTGTTCATGTTTGGTTTCTCTCTTGTTACTGCAGGCCATCCCACCCCTTATTATACAGTGCAGAGAGAGAATCCGAATCCAATTGTTCATGCATTTAAAAAAGAGAAACAGAGTTTGAGTATGAAAGCATTATATATGTGCTATGGCAAATTCCCTGATTCTAATGAAATTTCTGTTCTATATCCTTGTTTAGTTTCCATTTTTTTGGCTTAATTATTGTCACACTCGAAAATGCGACCGCGTGGCGCCCCTTTTTTTTTTCTCAAAAAGAAACTCGAAAAATTCGATTTTCAAAATGAAAATATGTATAATAAATAGGATTCATGGTTCAGGAGTCGCCACCAAAATTTTATTTTATTTTATTTTTTTTTTTTTAGGCAAAATTTTGGAAAAGCCTTTTCACTTAAAAAGATGGTCTACAAACCAGAAAATGGATCCGGGAGTCGATTGTGAGTGGGGAAGGTGTTAGGCACCCCACTACACCCGTTACTAAGAACGGTTACCCTAAGTCAGTTGTGCAAAGATAAAATGGCCTTAATTCTATTTTAATTCTCCCTAACAAATCAGATGTAAAATGAGAATAAGGAAATTAAAGGAAATGAAGTTAAAAGTAAAAAAAAAAAAAAAGGAAATCAATATTCAAATAAAACACAAAGAAATTCAAAAGTCGGAATAAAAGGAAGGAAGAGAAATAAAAAAATGTTTTATTTACAAGAGCGGGCTTGACCTAGGATGAAAGCCTAGGGCCTACGTACCCTTCAGGAGGGATCAAAGTCCACGTAGTTCGATTGGTGCTTTAATTTGGTTGATGTTTTGTTTTGTTTGTTTTTGTTTGATTCTTGTTCTTGATTGATTTTGTTTTGTTTTTGTTTTGTTTTTGTTATTTTGTTTTGTTTTTGTTATTTTGTTTAATTTTTGTTTTGTTTTTGTTTTGTTTTTGTTATTTTGTTTAATTTTTGTTTTGTTTTTGTTTTGTTTTGTTTTTTTTTCATTTGTTTTCCATTTCATTTTTTTTTGTATTTTTGTTTTCTTATTTTTTTTTTTTTAATTTAATTTTCGGGCTCTCTTTCTTCCCTTTCCACGTTTCGTTATTTTTCTTTGTTATTATTATTTTTAGTTATTCTTTGTGTTATTATTATTATTATTTTTTGGTTTTGTTTTTTTTGTTTTTGTCTTATTTTATTGTTTTTGTTATTATTTTCTTATTTCCCTTTTTTTTTTTCTCTTTTGCTTTCTTTTGAATGGGCCTATTGGGGTCCAAAACATTTTTGGAATACCTTTGAATAGGGCTAGGAGCCCAAAACATTTTTTGAATATTTCTTACAATCTTTTGAATGGGGTTATTGGGGCCCAAAAACATTTTTTTTTTAATACTTCTAAATAGGACTGGGAGCCCAAAACCCCTCCCCCCTTTTTTTTTAATGCAAACTTTCGAATAGGGCTATTGGAGCCCAAAGACACTAAATCTATTCAAAACCCAAAAGGCATCATGGAGGCTTATTGCCACACATGGCCTTTTGGTCCGTCTAGATACCTGAGGGGATATAAAATCCCACGCGGCTACCCTAGTAAGATAAAACGGAAATAAAATAAAAATAAACAGAATAAAAATAAAAAGAGTGAAAAACAGAAATAGACGGCTTGGAGGTTGTGAAAGTGTGTGCTTGATGTATGTTTAGTCATATTATTGCACCATACTCTAGCATATTTTACAAGAGAAATAATACAGCAAAATTGAATCTCATCCCATCATCTGGTCATACAACAATTCCCACAGGATGTGCCAGCCGGAGTTCCCCATACATGGCTCCACCTCTATGCTTGCCTCTGTCCTAAATTTAAATCAAATGCCTGGCTCTCATGGTCACAAACCAGAGTTTTTTCCAATGTCGTTCTCTCGTGATATCCAAGCGACAAACGACCGTACAAACCAGCGAAAACAGGGCAGACAACAAGAAACAGAGGAAAGGCACACTCGAAAATAGAACTATGGTTCCATCAGACATAGTGCATGATGACTACTACAACATATGACCCGACACTACATATTACATTTCAACCAACAAGGGAATTTCGAATTGGTTTCATTAGAATCCTCAGCACATGGCCAATGTTAGGAATGAAGCAAAGATAAAGTAACTCATCAGAAATGCTAATCGTATACAGATATACGCAGCAATCCAGGTTCATGAATGAACACATATGATTCAGCAATTCAGAGCAATCCAAGTTCAGAAATGAAAACATATGATTTAGCAGTTCAAGATTGATTAAAACGAAACTCAGGAACGAAAATCACTATCATATGATTCGGCGATCCGAACTCACCATATTATTCAGCAACCCATAGGTGATTAAATCGAAACCCAGAAATGGAAGTCACTAACATATGATTCAGCAATCTAGACTCAGCATATTACATGTGATTTGACAATCTAGACCTAGCATATTATTCGGTAACCCAAAACCCAGAAACAGATATGAACCAGAGAGGGACCAAGGATCGGGTTTTCTTGCAAAAGGTAGCTAAGTGACTAACTATGATTAATAACGCATTTATCCAAAAACTTGAGGTAGATCAGATTACATTTGACAACAAGCTAAGATTAAATCGACATCTGACCTGTGCTTTCGTTCAACTCAGAATGCCTTTTTCCTTCCTCTGTTTCTCAATATCAGGCTCCTCCTTCAAATCGAGTCACCAAGTACTTCCTTGCTTCCCCGACTACTCGCAGCTTTCTTTCAGTATCTTCAAACTCGAGCCTCCTAAGCCCCAAACCAAAAACCCCGTCGCGATTTTTCACTCGCCCCTTTTTGCCTCTCCGTCTTCCTCGCTCACTTTTTCCTCTCAGAATCCCTTCCTCCAAACACGAAAGGCCTCCCGCGATGACCTTTGCTCGACCCCCCTCTTCTCTCCTATTTTCTCTTCGAAAACTCCTCCCGAAAACCAAAATCCCCTTCTCTCTGGAACTCCTCTCAGTTTTATAGGCGTTTCCCATCCTCCCCGCGTGGTCCCTCCTTTCTCCGTACCCCTCTGCTCCACTAATCCCAGTGCTCGCGCTCGCGATTCCCTCTCGTATGAATCGCGAGCGCCTCTGGGGTGGTCGCGCGAGGAGACCCAGAGCAGAGAGAGAGCGGGGGAGCGGGGACCAGCTCTAGGGTTTCTCTTTTTGTCTCCAACTTCTTTTCGGTCGGATTCAATTCGGGTTTCAGGCTCCTGACGCCTTCATTTCGGGTTATTGGGTTAGGGACGCTCCAGCGAGACAGGCCCACTTTTGTTTTCTCCTAAGCCCAAATCTGAGTCTGCTTTGGATATGATTTTTTTCTGGGCTGACCCATTCTTCCCAAAATGAGTTTTCCATTTTTTTTCTATATATTGTTTTTTGTTTGTTTTATTTATTATTATTATATATCTTTTTTTGTATTTGATCTTTATTTTTATTTATTTATTTATTATTATTTTTGTTTTAAAAAAAACTCCATTTCCATTTTTTAATTTATTCATTTTTAGTCTTCTTTTTTTTATTATTTTTTTTATTTCATTTATTTTGAATTTTTGTTACTCCCCTTTTTTTCCTTTTGTTTTAATTTTAGATTAATGAGCTTTTGTTTTGTTTCTCTCTCTTTTTTTTTTTAAATTTTATTTTTTTAAGTTCTTTCTCCTTTAATGATTTTTCTTAGCTTATTAAACTAAAAGAACCTATTTGGTTTTTTATTTTATTTTATTTTTTATTAGTTTAATTTTATTATTATTTTAGAGTACGCCCAGACAAAATACGGTGTTCACAATTATCCTTTTGGTGCCTTAAATTTTTTGGTGCGGATGGGATTCAACGACGGTTGATGGCGGTGGCAGTTGCAATTTGAATTCTATTGTTGTGTTTCGGTGTTCCGTGGAGGTAAAAGTCCCTTCCATTGCTGTGGGGTTGTGATTTGTGTATTTGGAAGAATGTTTGGTAGTTTTGTTGTTCCACCTAGATGATTGCCAATCCATGTTTGGTAGTTATGGGGACTTGTTTCTCAAGTTGGCAACTATGATGGAGACCTCAAAACCCTGGTTGTAAAATTGAGGGAATCATTTTGGGGAAGGCGATCTAGAACGGAAATAACCTCTAAATGCCAATTACCCACATCACGTGCTATGCTTAAGTTGGTCTGTTTCTTCCTCTAATGGAGATGACAAAAAAAGGATCAATTTTGGCACAAATGTTTGGCAGATTGGAGTTTGGTTGTGTCTATCTACTTTTCTGTGTTCGAATCGCAGTGCTCGACGTCCGCTCCACAGTGAGTAAAGAAAATAGAATTGTGCTTAGTTAACGATCTGTAACTTTTCACCCAGCGAGTAAACACTTCTTCCTAGAATTAGTCCCTTGCCTGTTTTCCAAAACATAAGTAATTTTCAGTTTTCTTTCAAAATTTTTTATGATTGAGGGTTATTTTAAAAAATATGGAACAAAACAATAATTATAACAATAAAAGAAATGGTAAATTATTCTTTCTTTTTTTAAGATGTTTAAATTACATGACTTTCCAATCTAATAAGTTATGATTTTAATAAAGGATAACTATTATTTTTAAAAGCATTTTGGTTATCTTTTGATTTTAAAAGAGAGAGAGAGAGATATATATATATATATATATATATATTATAATAAAAAAGAAGCATTTATAATTTGAGTATTTTTCAAGAAAAGGAGAGAATAATTTACCTTGAAAAGAACCTCTGAATTAATGCCTAATGTGTGAAGTGCACAATTTTAAAGAATTTATATCACTAAAAAACACTTAAATAATATATAGGTATAATTGGTGCAAAACTCAATTTGAAATAAGTTAGAATTATCTTACAATCTCTTCAACAATGAATAAATTACATAGATTTACTCTCTATTTTGAAAACTAATACAATTCTTTTCTTAATTTTGTTAAAATTATATGGACATTTTATCTATTTTCATGAGAAATTTATATATTTTTTGAAAATAGAAAAAAATAAATTTAAGAAGATTTGTATAATTTTAGGAAAATTGAAGAGATGTTTGTGTTGGTTTTAAAAATTGAATAAGATTTTTGCATAATTTTAATAAAATTAAAGGAAAGTTTGTATTGGTTTTGAAAATAAAAGAAAGTTGTAATTTTAATAAAATTTTGCAAATGTCTATATAATTTACTCCTTCAACAATTGGTTTACTTGAAATAAATGTAAACAAGTCTATTAAACAACACATGCTACCAAATGGTTTGGAAATTAAACAATCTTTTCAATATCGTTAATTTTGTCCAATTTAAATGAAAAACAAATAAGATATAACCATTCAAAATATGAGTTTTTAAATTGAATTTTTAAAAAAATATAATTAAATAGCCCACTTTCAAAGGCTGGCTTTTTCTTTTCAAGCCATTACCATATGCAAGCCTTTAAAAAGTTTATTTTACAAGTTTTCCAATAACATAAAATTTGTTTAATTTAAATGAGTAAGATATAATTTCATAAAGTTGGTCCTTCAAAACTAAAATCTGATTTATTTTTTTTTGAAAAATGTTTAGTTTAAAGTTTGAAAAAGATGAAGTAAGCCCACAAATAGGTTGAGATTTCTTAAAGCCTCAAATTTATTAATTAATCAATAGAAGGTTGCTAATCAACTTATAGGCTTAACTTTTCATAACCGATTAAAAAAAAATCAACATTAAAGTCTTGTTTAAAACATTTTTACTTCTACCAATATGTTTTTAAAAGATTTTAAGAATACAACAATACTTATAATTTCTTTTCAAATAATTATAGATTAAATTCAAAAAAATCTGTATAGCCTTAAAGATGTGGTAAGTCCAAACTTATACTTAATATTTATTTGAGTTTATTGATTATTTTTAGAACTATTAAGATGAGTTAGCCCTGCTTACTTAGGCTAACTTGTTTAACCCATTAGAAAAATAAAAAAGATATATTAAAAAAAAGCAAATACATTTATTTCAATAATAAGTATTTTTCAAAACTCAAACGATTATTTTAAACAATTAAATTCAAATTTTAAATATTCAAACAACTCTTTTAAATTTCAACAATCAAACAAAAATAACTACTTAATTAACTCAAAGCTTATGAACAACAAAAAGAAAGCAAAATAAGTAAAGAAAATTTTCAAATTTCTTTATAAAGAGCATTTGAATCTTGTCTTGAAGGTTTAGTTTTTATATCAACAATTGAAATATCTTCCCAATTTTTAAATTATTAGGACTAATAAATTAAAAAGAAAGCCAACGTACAGGTTATATGAATCAAGCTGACATGATTTTGAAATTATATAAATTGACAAAATTTAAATCTAATCGATCATTTTAATGAGTTAAATAGGCCAACATAATATGTTCAACCCAATAAGTCTTCAAATCTTTCATTTTTCAATTCTTGAAGTATCTTTTCGGGTTGCTTTTTCTTTTGAGTTAAATATTATATTGATCTTCCATTATTTTCATCTTGTTTACCCTTTTTACTTTGAACTATCATTCACAAAAGATATTTAACTTGCCACCCATATGGTTAATCCAATCAGTGTTAATTAAACAATGTTTATGATTCAATAATATATGGGGTAACATCAAATATTTTATTATGTATATAAAATTCTTTTAACTATATATTCAATTTAGACTATTTTTAGCATTTTACAAAACATATAGATATATTACAAACAATCACGTATTGTCAAAGGATAAGGCATGATTCAATCATCAAGTATTACAAGCTAATGGTTGTAATCATGCATAGATCATAGCGATTAATTAAGTATATGTTTATAATATATTTGTTATTATTAAAATTTAAAAGTTAGAGCCTTATAACTGATACCAATATGGCATGAATTGAAAGTTATAACATCAAATTAAAAATAATTAAGTTAAGGGGTTAAAATGCTTTCCGTGCCCAATTTTGTAGGCTTTCCTTGCTTGCTTAGATTATAAACAAATTTAGTATCAATTAAATTTTAGTAAACTTCAGTTCTACCATTTTGCATGCTTTGTTTAAGAAAAAAGGAAGTTATAACTTTTTCGATGTTGACACAAAAAAAGTTTAATTATCGATCTATGATATAGACATAGATTGTATAGAATTGTAGAATTAACCATGGGGCTTAAATACAGGGCCTAAATTCCGCTTAATCAAGGCTAGGTTCAAAAAATTTAATGGGCTCAACACTATTTGACAACCCCTAAGCAGAAAGTTTGGATAGAATAATTATTTCAAAACTATGTAAAAAGAAGAGAAAACCATATTTTGATTTTGATCTCTAATGGGAAGGTAATTTTTTATATGGTCTTCCACAAATAATTTCTTTTACTTTGGTCCCTCAATTATTAAAATGTTTAAAATGTTACCTTTTTATCTTATTTTATATCCATCCAAAATTTGGGGCAAAACAAAATAATATGCTAATGGTCAAAAATTAAAAAAAAAATTATAATATCTTCACTCACGTTATTTATCTTTTAACATTGTTAGCTCATATATTAAATTTGGCGTCTAAGTTACTAGATAGTTAATTTTTGCATTTTGGATGGAAGGACAACATTATAATCCTTTTAATAATTGATAGAATAAATTGGAAAGAGTTAGAGGAGTAAATTAAAAGTTTATCTATTTATTTGGAACCAAAATAGAATTTTTTTTTTCTAGGAATAATTATTTTAAAAAAATCATATTACGAAGACGGGGTCTCTCGAGATCCCTCTTCTTCTGCAACCCATCGCTCGCTCTTCCACCGAACCCCTGATCTGAGAAAGCTCAAGGACAAGAGAGAAGCTTTATAAGCCTAAAACGAAATGGGTTTAGTGGTAAATCTCATAGACTTCACTCTTTTCCTCTTCTTCCTAATAATAGCACTCGCAGCTCCACTTCTAGACGCCCAAACCCTTCTATCTCACACTTACTTCCCATATTTCCTTGTCGATCTCAAGAATTGGTACAGCAGCGAGTATGGCGACTATCTTATGGCCGATAAGCCCCATTTCTTTGTTGGGTTGGTTTGGCTTGAGCTAATCTTTCAATGGCCGCTTGCTCTTTTCAATCTTTACGGGATTTTGGCTGGGAAGCCCTGGTTCAATACCACTTGTTTGATATATGGTGTCTCTTTGTCTACTTCCATGGTATGTGTTTTCACTTATTCTGGTGATCTTTTAATCTTAAAGCATGACATGGAACGAATTGGGATTTGTATGTGAGAGATACGCACAATGTATGTTAAGACTTAATTGAGAGGTGAATCTCATAATGTGTGTGCCTCATACACGTTCTTTCCGTCTCCATTCAAAATTGACACACTCAATTTTCTAAAATTTTGAGATGATCTAAAATCCAACACATTGATGTCCCGTGTTCTGTATCGTCGTAAAGCTTTATTTTGATGCTCCAAAGATAATATCACTAGTAGTAATCGGTTTCCTCAATATTTTGTTTGAACCCGGCAGTATATTTGTTTCTCAAAAGATTGGATGTGGTTGTTTTACCATCTTAGATGAAATTAGAACAAAATTGAACTTCAGAATGCTAAAATGATATAAAACATCTTTGACCGAGCAAATTGACATTTATGTTATCTTTGGAGGACCAAAATCAATTATAAAACGCAGGGCAAAACAATTACTAGCTGTTATTTAGTATCAAATTATTAGTGCGAGAGATCTGTTGCTTCTCTATTTGCATCTTTTGGTTATTTTTGTGCGTTTCAGGTTGCTATTTTATCAGAATTGATGGGTTCTAAACGGGCATCTGATAAGCTGATGATGACGTACTTCCCTTTCATGGGTTTAGGAGTTTTAGCAACTCTACGAGGGTTACTATCACATTCCACTGGGACATTTTCCAACGTTGGCAAGAGGCCTGCAATGCCCAGGAAAAAGCGAGCTTGAAATGAGTTACTGGATCAAAATTGACGAACAGAATTTATAGGTGTGAAAGTGTTATGAATTGTGTCAAATTGCTCTGTCCTAATGAAATTTCTGTTCTTTATCATTTTTGAGTTTGTAGATTTTTCTTTGAGGCTTTCTTTGCTTGCTTTAGATCAGAGACAGATTTTGTATGGGATAAATTTTGGTGAGCTTTAGAATCCAGCGTTTTGCATGCTTTTGTTGACAAGAAACAAAGTTGTAAATTTTTCCATTTTGACACAAGAAGGGTCAATCATTGATCTGTAATAAAGACATAGGTTGTGCAGAATCTTAGAATTAACCCTCTTCTCGTAAAAGACTTCATCATAGCGTTGAATTTCCTGTGTTTTGGATCTGGCTTGATTATTTATTAGAGAACAAAATTGTGTCATACTTCTGGTATATATCATAAGGATTCAATGAAAATCGTTTAAACTAAAGTATTCAACGTCTTAAAACAATTTCAATGACAAAAAATTTTCTGATGCACGATATGACAGCATAATTATGTTCATGAAATTTAACGAATGATGAAATTTGCACTGTGACACATTTTTTTTTGGGCATTCAATTACTTTTATGTTTGCTTTTATTGGAATTTCAGAGAAACAAAGAAGGAAATATTGAACTTATAATATTTTCATCATTTGTGAACGAAGCTTGCTTATACAGAGGACCTGTGCTCATACTTACACTAAGATTTGGGCCCTTATGTGATGATTACAACAGAACAAATTGCCCTTAACAAATCAAACTGATTTAACTTCTTTCAGTTATTTATTACATGCAACAACATTTCCCCTATTGACAAGTTGTTTTGTTTTGCTTCATCCCATTCTGTAATTGAACCACCATTATTGGCACTTCTGCTTAAGGTGTTAGAACCAGCATCAGAGTCCTTTGGTGTTAACACACTTAGCTGATTTTGCAACTAAACAAAGCTTGTAGCTGTTAGGGGCTTTGTAAGCACATTAGCCACTTGATCACTTGATGAAGAACAAGGTTTGTTGCCATTGCTATGGTACTAGTGTTGTCGAACCAAACAGAATATCTCCAACAACCTTCACACACATTTTCTCTAACAAGGACCTTAACCATAGCAGTTCACTAAATGAGTCAGCAAGACTCCTATATTTGGCTTCTGTAAAGGAACGAGACACTGCTTTTTACTTATTTGAAGCCCAGACAATTGAGTTTTCACCTAGATAAAGGCACACGCTTAACAGCCTGCTAGTATGTATCACGTGGGTTTTACATATATTGACTGAGCCGATTAACACAATAGGAGAGTTCTGGTCTTGTATTGCAGATGTATTGAAGATCTCTAATTACACCTTGATGTAGTTGTCATCTAACATTGCATTGCCTTCATATTTGGAGAGTTGAATGTTAGAAATCATGGGGGTGGGCAAAGGATTAGTTTTTGTCATTTTTGTTTTTTTCCAATAGCTCTATAATATACTTTTTTAGAAAGAAGGAAACCATTGGTCAAAGTATGAAACTTAACTCCTAAAAGAAACTCAAAGTCCCAAGATCTTTTAAGGAGAACTGTCCACTTATAGTTGTGATCACTTGTTGAATTTAATCTGGATTGTCACCAGTAATGATTAAGTCATCCACATATATAATGAGGAAGATAACTAAGTTGTGGGACCATTGGAAAAAGAGGCCATTATTAACTTGAGAGGCCTAAAATTAGAGTTGGCTTAAGGTAGTCTTTTAATTTGATGAGCTAAGCCCATGGAGCTTATTTGACTCCATATAAGGACTTGTGTAGTTTACAAACAGTGAAAGGGGAGGCAGAAGAATTGTGTTGTTATAGTCTTAGAGGTTGCAGCATATATACTTCCTCCTAGCGGTCCTTATTGAGAAAGGCGTTGTTGAAATCAATTTGTCTAAGCATCCATTGATTGGTTGTTACAAGTGTAAGCAAAACTTTCATGGTTTGATGTTTAACAATAGGACTGAATGTTTTAGTGTAATTTGAGCCTACCACCTGAGAGTATTCCTTAGCCACAAATCAAGCTTTATACCTTGCCACTATACCATCAGCATTCCTTTTGATTTTAAATAACCATTTGCAACCTATAGCTTTCCTATCATATGGGAGGAGAACTAGGCTCCAATTGTGAAATCTAACTAGGGCATTGTATTCATCCATCATTACCATACACCACTGATCATAAGTTAGAGCTTCTTCAATGGTGTTGGGGATCTTGTCATCAGTTATGGTATGCAGGAGAGCTTTTGGCTTGAATATGCCAGCTTTAGATCTAGTGATCATTGGATGGGTTGAGGTCATCTTATTATTAGCTTGTGGCTATGAATGGTGTTGAATAGATGACGTGACTGTGTCATATATTGGTAATGAATAAGGTGTGAGTGCAGAATTTGGCTATGGAACATAGGTTGGAGTAGAGTTTGCTAGTTGTAGAGATATATGAAAAGGTTATTGGGGTTGTGAAGTGGTAGGAGTAGAATTGTGAGTCTAGGAATGAGGTTCAGAATTAATTTGTGGAGAGGAAACTGGTAAGTCTATTGGAGATAAAGTCAAACTAGAGAAATCAGAACTTGAAACTCCCGGGTGGTAATCAGGTGCCCATGTTGCTACTGAAGCAAAAGGAAACACTCTTTCATTAAATGTCACATGGCAAGAAATGTAAATCCGACCTATTGAGGTATCTAGACATTTGTATCCTTTGTGCTTTAAGCTATTATCTAGAAAGATAGACAACTTGGATATGAATTCCATCTTGTATTTGTTATAGCTTCTGAGAGATGGAAAGCACTGGCAACTAAATACTCTGAGAAAACTATAATCTGGAGTTTTATTGAAAAGTTTGTGATATATAGTGCACTTGAAAGTGCTTTTGTCAGAAGTTTGTTTATAAAAAAGGTAGTAGTAGAAAAGGCACTCGGCTAGTGATACAAGGGCATGGAAGCTTGAGCCAACGTAGATAGACCAACTTTAACACTTTGCTTGTGTTTGCGTTCAACCAGGCCATTTTGCTCTGAAGTATGAGGATATGTAAACTTGTGTTTGATGTCAACTCGCTTTAGATATTCAGAAAAATCTATAAACTCCTGATATTCAAGCCATTTTGCTCTTAATTTGGACATTTTTCTTTGAATAATCATGGCTTAATGAGTTTTATTAGATGAGATTTTATTTTAGTAGTTATTTTTGTACTTTAGGAATTTATTTGCACAATTTTGGGTTCTTATTACATAAATCTTGTTTCAAATAATTTTGAAAAAAATTTCATACTAAAAATTTTCTTTTAATTGTGCAGAATTTTAATGGGCAATTAGATTTTTAATGATAGAGATTAATCTGAAGAAGAATTAGAAACTTCAAATTAGAATGAAAGGCCAAGATATTAATTTTGAAGTTCAAGTTGGAAATTGCAAGACTTGGGTTTCTTCCAATTTAAATGCTAGTCTATCTCTCCTTCTTGGACCATATAACATACTATTCTTTCATTCTTAGACCATGGAAACCATGGCATTATAACAACCCATAAAGTTTGGAAGCATTACATGCAGTCACCTTTTTCATATCTCTTGGTTTTGGTTGATGGAAAATAATAGTAGCTGGCTCTTCGTGTGAAAGTAATGTATACATCAGCAGGAGGCATTCTTGGTGGAGTCCACATCAAGCAACCTCTGTTTCTTTGGTTTCATGTTGTAAAAGCTCATCACAGCAACTCAGTTCTTTTCTTTCTTCATGTAATTAACATGACAACAACATACATGCATTCTCGTGGTAGCAGAGCATCATCGTGAAGACTACAACATTACAACAGCTACTTATATTTAGCACAATGAGCTCAACAACATCTCCATGCCACAACACTTCTCATTCCTTATTTGTACAATCACATGGCAAAAGCACACACTCACGGGTCCAGAAGTTTATAGGACTTGGGACGTGGAAGCTCAGGATTTAACATACACACACAAGCATCATGGGCTACCACAAAGTAATACACTTATGCATGCAGCCATGAGAAAATAAGCACATGTGGAAGGAAGAGACATGAGAGACATATGGATGATAAAGGCTTCATTCCACATTCACATACAATCACGTAGCAGCATACACCCAAGGCATTCCACCCACTTTCATGCTACCAAGTCATCCCTTCTCCTTACTCGAAGCACACCCATCACACACAAAAGCCATGAGCTCTCATACACAAAGGAGGAGAATCAAGCAGAAGGTTATTAAGAAGAGAAGGAAAGAGAGACATAAATCATTCACATCCACTCATTCACTCTCACGTAATACACCCATGTATTCCATCTTCATTCAACACATGGCTTCCACATAGCAAACACACAACATCATGCATAGAATCATGCAATCACAAGCTGCCACTAGATCAAGTCCAAATCACAAGCCTTATCTCCATTCATCTAGGTCATAAACGCAGCACCAGTCCACACACCTGCAACTACACGTAGCTCTCATGTGATGCATGGTTTTCCATTCATTTGCCACGACATTCTCTCTAAGTCACGAGTTCTTTCACATCACTCATTCACACAAGAAACAAGTCCAGGTCAAGTGAGAAGGGAGCAGATCCTTTTGATTCATTCTTTCATAGTGGCTCGAGGTTTTGGGCGGTATCCAACCCATGAACACAGGAGAGAAGATACACGGTAAAACATGATTTGGTGCGTAGAAGGACATGTGATGAAGGATGAAGTGGAGCCACGGGATTAGAAAAGGAAGTTAATATGAAGCCACGGAGCACGTGAGGGAGAGAAAATGAGAAACACGTGAAGGAGATACAAGAGAGCACATGAGAGGTCTAGAAAGGGAAAAGAAGAAGAAGGGAAGCTTAGGTAGAACGAAGAAAGGGAGGAGAGCACGCTTCATCATTGATTGAATGATCCATTCATCTATTTCTCTTTATTCAAGCTGTGACTTCCTCCATTTTCTTCTTCATCCCTTGAAATCAATGGAAGCTTAATCCCTTTTTAGTGGCTAATCTTGGATGTAACTCCTTAATAGAAATTATAGTTCCAAATTTCAATCAAGAATAGGCTACTCTTTCATTTCTTTTTCTATTTTCATTGTTACTTCAATTAATGTTTTATTGATTGGTTTTAATTAATGAAAACTTGATTGTAGTGACTAATTTGGTTTGGTTAAGCCTCTGAATTTTGTTTAAAGAATTGGATATGTATATTGCACTTAAGGTGTTTGATGAATTGTTCTTGAATGGTTATTGTATGATTGATATTTGAATTTATTTTTTATTAGTATAATTGAGACCTTTAGGAGTTTGAATGGTAATTTAAACTCTTAATGGAATGTCCACTAACCTAAAAGAACAATTAAAATCATAATTAGGTGTATTCTATATTTTACATGTAAGTATTAATTAATTGATAGTGTTGTGGTCATAAACTTTCAAATGGTTAAGCACTTGTATCTTAATTGGTTAATTGAGAATTTTTTTACTGAATGCACTAAATAAGGAGATTCGCTCTAGGACTTAATCAGTCTAATAAGAGCAATGATAATTGAAGTCAAGAAAGTTAATTCAAAATAAGCTACCTTGCATAGTTAGTTGATTTCACCACTTAGTATAGTTTAATTTCTTCTTGTTATTTTGATTCAATTAAATTCTAGAAATTGAACCCTTTTAATCATTTCTTATCTTGTGCTTTTACTTGGTTTTCACACCTAAGAATTTTCTTGCAAATAATTGAAATCCAATTCCAAGGAAAACGATTTAGGTTGCATCAATAACTGCAAATTTAATTCAACCTAATTATTTAAGGTTACTTGGCATAACCGTCAAGTCTCCTCCATTATTAGTCTGAAACTTAATGATCTTTTGATTGAATGATCTTTCGACTTTTGTTTCAAATTAAATAAAATTTTGTAGGGTTTGTGACTTTTTATGAAGAGGATACAACCATATGAATCAAGAGAATGCATTAATGAAAACTATATATAAGCTGAAACCATTAGATACAACTAGACCAAGATCCTAAATATTTACCACCACAAGTTGTAAGGGATAGTTCTACATAGTAAAGGAAGGGAAAAATGGGAGTTTATGGCTTTTAACTAGTTAACAAGAGGAACATAGTTCAAAAGTTTTATTCACTATGAAGGAAAGATTACATTGCTGTACAACTTTTTTGATCACATCTATGGATGGATGGCCTAGCCTATAGTGCCATATATGAGAATCTGCTTTTGGTGACCTTATGTTACATTGAATAGAACCCTGATGGTGTAAATCGTTACTCATGGCTTGTAAAGCAGCTGCTAGTTTTGAGTTTTTGTATTGAAGATGTGGTTGATGTAAACCATATATGGGCTTTTTATGGCTTTGTTTAAACTATAAATTGAAAATTTTGTACAGTCCTTCATGTTGAGTTCCTTGTAGAAGCAGCTCGTTGGTTTTTATATCCTTGACAAAATAAGCATCAGGGTAACATTCAAAGTGATAATCACTAATTTTGCAATGGATTTCGTAAGCGTACGGATCGAATATTTAGTATAATGAATCAAGGTCATCCAATAGGGAATTTAGACAAAATTAGGCTTAAGAAGTTTTGTGTTTATTTAAATCAAGAAATATACCAAAATACCAGCGTAATAAAAAAATTGAAATTGAAAAATAAACTAAGTATTTAGAGTTGTTCTAATGAAAATTAACACTAAAAAACATCATAGGTTTTTATCCCTTTATTGTAAAAAATTAAGCTATTCAGTTATTTAGTTTAATTAGTTATTTGAGAGTTAAGGAATTAAAGTGAGTTTGAGTATCTCTCAACCACTCTAACTTCTATCCTATTTAATCATAAATTTCTCTCACAATTAATTAGGTTAATTAGGCTCAATCCTTTTAAATTATTTAAGGTTTTTAGATGTATTTTTATACTTGATAACAAAATTAGGCCAACCTAATCATAAGTTGCTTAATCTAATAGTCCATTAAGATTTTCTTTTTTCAAAAGCTAATCTTAAATCCCAAATCCATAAAAAAGGTGGCTAAACTCTTAAATAAACAAAAATAACCAGATTAAGCACTCAAATTAAATCAAACTAAATTAACTACACAAAATTTTCATTACATGGCAATAGGTTCAAGTAAACCTAGGATCTATTACATCTAGTCACACATGGCTCTGAATATTGCAAACCAAACAAAAGATTTGAGAAAACAAAAATTCATAAAAGAAGAAAGGGAGAAGATTAGAAAACTTAGTCATAATGTGTTGATTTTGGCCTCCAATCTTCAATCCAAACTTCTTGCCTCCAATTTTAACTCCCTTGTGCATTTTTCCCTTCAAAAGGTCTCTTAAAAGGTTCAGATTCTCAAAACCCTAGCTGCCTCTTGAGTTTTAAACCCAAAAATCGAAACTGTATTTCAATAAACAAGTTTCGTTATAGCGAGAATCACCTTTCGCTATTGTAGGAGGTTATCGATTTTAGACTCTAAGTTTTCTCACCACAATCCATGCTATTGCTAGAAGTTCTTTGAATTTTGTATGAGTCACGAACTCACTATAACGAATTGACATCCTTGCTATAGCGAGGAAACTTGGATGACTTGCTCTTGATTTTTGACATTCTCTTTTTTTTATTCCTCCTAATAGGTCTCTATCCTTCTCCTAAAATTAAAATCAAAATAAAATGAAATACAGAGCTATTAAAATAACTACAAAGGCTATATTTTATTTATTTACATTGATTGAAGAAAAATCTATCCTAAAATACAAAATTTGTAAGAAAACAACCAAATGACTCCTTATTCCATCATAAAATATGCCATATAATACCAAAATTAAGGAATCATCACAAAGTAAACACCATTGTCTCTTGTAAACTTAGAAATTGATAACAAGTTCTCACTGTTCGAGGCATATATAGTACTTAAGGTAACACTAATGGAGTAAAGCATGTTACCAAGAAAGATTGGCCACTCTAGTTACTGGCATGGAATGTCTATTTCCAACTACTTTCTTACCTGAACCTTGGTACCTTGAGGATGTGGCCAGATTGCTGGCATCATTAGTCAGGTGATGTGAGGCCCCAGAGTCAAGGTACCATGCTTCATCTGTTAATATTGTGGGTGTGGCTAATAGGGCTTGCTGGACATTAGTAAAGGCATTAAGGGAAGTATTAAATATCATATTATAAGTGTTGAAGGTAGACACAACATGAGGACTTGGGGTAGTTCCAGTGGTGTTCCGAGTTAATGGCGCTTGCTCTATGTATTGAGGCAGACCAGAGTTTGGGCAACCATATGGATTATCTGTGCCAAGAGTAAACATATCGCTACTGAAATGGATGTTAGCTGAATAGTTGCCATGATATAAAAGGTTTGAAAGGGATGGATTATGTGCTACATAATGATTGCTGGGATGAGAGGCTTGTGGGAAGATGTTATTTTGATTGTAAGCTTGTGTGGAGTCTGAGTTGAAGCCTGTATAGCTATAATCAAACTAATAAAAACATCTAGGTGCTATATGTCCAATCTTACGACAAATTTGACATTGTGGCTTACCAAAGGTGTTTGGAAAACATCCTCTACCATGCCCTCTAGAAAATGATTATGGTCATGGTCCACGAGAGATGGAGATGAGTCCTATATGGAGTGCATCACCATGATTAAAGCTGCTTTAGAGGTGAGGTTAGTCCATCTGCTAACTATTGTTGGAATGTTATGCAAGGTTTGCGAATGCTGCCTATTGTGACACAAACCTTTTTTATGAGCTTTTGCATTGAGCAACATGGAGGCTATTATTCGAAGATTATAAGATGGTTGTCCGACGCTAATGACGGTAATAACAAACTCATACTTTGATGACAGGGCATTTAAGATGTGTGAGATTTATTCTGATTGACTTACCTTTTATCTTGTTATAGCAAGATTATCACATATTCTCTTTATTGCTGCTAGATATTCTAGCATGGATAATTCTCCCTTTTGTTAATTACTCAAGATTTTGATAGTGCATAATCTTGGATGTTGATTGTAATGTAAAGAGTTGGCATAACTGACTCCAAATTTTAGAGGCTGACTCATATCCTACAAGCTTTGGCAAAATTGAGGGACTCACTAATGAAATCAACTAGGATGCCAATGTTGAGTTTTGCTATTCATAGGTAATGTCGGTTAGGTTCTCCATTTCTTGACTTTGTTCATTTCTAATCTTTATTGGTAGAATCCCAATAGAACCATCAAGATAGTGTCATAATTAATACTGCTTTACACCATAAAGCTGTTTTCAAAGAAGAAATTTATTGTCATCAAGGTGAATAAATATCTTCTTGTTAAAGAAGATCTTCAGAGTTGTAGTTGTAGATGACTTCACAGTGTTGTGACACTAAGTTTCAAACGTACCGGATACCTGGGATGCTATTGACATTGAATAGAGAAGGTGAGGTAATCTTGTGAGAGATATGGCTCTAATACCATATTGGAATTTTAGAGAAACAAAGGAAAGATTAAACTCAAAATATTTTTCTCATTTGTGAATGAAGTTTGCTTATACAGAGGACTCATGCTTGTACTTATACTAAGATTTGGGCCTTTATGTGATGGTTACAATAGAACAAATTACCCTTAACAAACCAAACTGATTTGACTTCTTTTAGTTATTTGTTACATGCAACGACATCTCTTTTGTCATAAAGCATATATTTTTATAAGGTTTAATTATACATTTAGTCTTTATAATTTACTTGATTTTTAAATTTTAATCATATATATATATTAAAATGAATCCTTGTATTTATTTTTAATTAAGCCCTAGGTAAGGCATAGTCACCATTTTGGACTGTGTGTGTAAGAGAAACAAAGCTACTACCCCTTCTTTGCATCTGAGACTAACGCTATCCATAAGCAAATCCTCTAAAAAAATGCTTTACTCCCATAGAAAGGATTGCTTTATTTGAAGAAGTTTCACAGTTCAAAATCATTGCTAACTTGCATGCTTTGTGCTTATTTCATATGATGAGTTTGACAACATGGTAGTATTGATGCAGAAGAGAAAGAGATTAGCTATACTCTTGATCATATTTTGGTTATTTTGTTCCCAAGCATTGTTTGCAGTTTATTCCCCATGAGATAAGGTGAAGGGCTTTTTACTTTAACGTTAGGCATTGGATTTAGCTTTGCTACAAAATCATAATTATTGGCAATTATGTTTGAACTCAACTACCTTTGTTTCTATCTACCAGACATCTTCCTTACTTTCAACAAAATTGTGCTCTTTGATCTTAATGTGTTGGAGCATATGGGGATTGTCATAAAGGTGATAGGATCAATATTTTAATCAACTTGAAAAATCTAATATTTCTACATATTTGTTATAAATGCCAATTTCAAACTTCAAGTCTTGAAAAGCAAATTCAATATGTCAATGGGGTAATCAATTATTGGTATATTTTTTATCTTCAAGTTTCTATACTAAAAGTTATTAGTTTAAGGTTGCACGTCCAAAACTTTGATGATAACAAAACTCAATTAATATTCATATAAAAGCCTATTTGAATTCTTTGGCCTATTGGGTGGATTGAATATGGCTTAATAGATGTATTTGATTTCTGACGTGAGTCCAACTGTGCTAACTAAATAAACAACAAAAGAATTAATATATAAATGATAAAAGAGTTATGGCTTTTGCATAAATTAAGGATAAAACAAAGATGCTTTCTATTGTGGTTATCTTTAATTTTTACGAAAAGATTAACTATTTTTCTAAACCATGCATTGAGTTTCGTTAAAACATTTATGATGAGTTGATTAGATGAATTGCATGGGAAGAGCACCATTATTGACATTAGCTGCAAAGATGAAAGTATGAAAACATTAGAAATGAAACAAGTATGCTCTTATTAAAAAAAATGTTGAGCAATCAAAATTGTTTCTGACGACTAGAAGATGCAAAAAGCCTATATATATATATGAGCAAATTCAAGTGCAAATGTTAAAACAAGCATTATATAGAAAGAACAAAAAAGAAAAAGCTTTAAAATTATCCACTTAGTGTTTGGTACATCTACTTACTAGAAGCAAAGTGTTTGAGCATTGAAAGAATCTCAAAATGAGAGATAAAATTATCCCAACTATTCCTCATAAAATTCTGAGTTGTGTAGTTGAGAGTTAGTTGTATAAAACTATGATGAAAAGTTTAAGGTAAGCTTGAAAACCTATGTTGATAGTGAACATGAAATAAAACCATAATCTTTGTAAGTTTGTTGATTTTAATAAGAAAAATCTTTATTAGTTTTAAGAAGACTAGACATAGTTCAAAGAGGTTAAGTTAGAATAAATCTCTGTGTGATTTTTCTCTTTTTTTACTGCTATTTATAGTTTGTTGAGCTTGCCTTATCCACCTTTAAAGGATCTTGATTTAAACTATTAATTTGCTATTGTGTTGATTTTCCTCACTTCACTTTTGCATTTTAATTTTTTTCTCTATATTATCATTAACATCATTTAGTTTTGGTAAATATTGGTATTTTATTTATTTATCTACTTGATTTTTATAAAATTCATTGGTCTTTTGTTTGAACACTATTTATATCCTCTTTTTTTAAGCGTTCAATTTTTAGAGATTAATTATCGTCCACCTTAATAAAAACAAAAATTTTATTTTTTACACCTATTCACCCCTTTTTAGGTATAATTATCAGAAGTATCAAAAGCATCATCTAGTTCATATGTTGTTCCCTTAATAGTTCAATTAAATAGATGTTTTTGAAAGTAAATGTATATAAGGCCTCTTATGAGATGGGTATGGATCCTTTAGATTTTGTCTGAGAAAGGGAGAGAGAGTGAGTTCATACTCTCATTTTTCTCTTTTTTTTTAATCTAAATTTACAAAAAATTTAAAAGATCCTTATTCTTATAACATCTAGTGGTTTAAAAATAGAAATCTAAATACACCCAACCTAATCGAGTTGAAATAAACCAATCCATGACAAATAAATCCTTACTTTAATCCTTCATGGGCAAGCCGTCCTTGTATAGATAAACGGCATGTTACACATTAAATGGAAATAATGGCCTATGAAGTAGATCAGCTTGACATTGAAAATTAACCGCTGCCCAAACAATTTGATACAAATTAACTGAGTTATTGATTTTTCCTCAAATATGATATTGGTTGAAGCCCATAGCCATAAGCCATAATTGAAAAACATCTTTCTAGGCAGCATAATTGTCATATAACTATCCAATATTTGCTGCGTAATTTTTAAAGAAAAAAAAAACTAATAATAATATACGAAGAGAAATTGAAAGGGACTTGGCAAAAAGGTTCGTCGATTTCAAAAGCCTCAAAAGGGAAAAAGAGGTGTGATATGGGCATGCTTCCCATGACCAAGAAGTGTTTCTAAAACACACATATATAATAACAATTGAAGTAGTAGAAGAGTCAACATTGAGGTTAAAAACCCTAGTTATCCAAAAAGCTAACTCTAACTATGCATGCAGTCTTGGGAAATTAAATGAAGGGGAAGTTTAGGTCTTAATTTAAGTTCTTCTGCTTTCAGTTAATCCAGCTAGCTGGGGAAGTCAATTCCCGAACCTTAATCCTCTGAGTACTCTTTTTAGAGTTCTGAGAAGGGATCATGCAAGGTGCGTTCTTGACTTCACCCCATTCTTCTATATTAGCCGAAGTTCCCCATCACCACCCTTTTCTTCTTTTCTTCTCTTCTCAACCTACCTTCTTCTAAACTGCAAGGGTTAACAAAGTAAACGATATAGGTGCAGCAACAGGAGTCAGTGACAAGGACTTAGAGAAGCAAACTAGATAAAAAGGCATAAAAGCAAAGTCAATGATAGGAATGATTCCTACCCTACATGACTAGCTAGAAGTGATCCTAAAGCTTCGATGAAATAAGCAAAAATAAAGATATAAACATTATTGAGAACTCTACATCCCAAGGGGTTAGGCATTTGCTTTTGCATCCTTAATTAAATGGATTCTTGCTTTGGTAACTAAAGGACTAAAGTGAAAATTTCAAAGCTCATCAAATGGTGAAAAAATATCTCAAGCTTCAGAGGGAGAGGTTCATAGTATTACCTTGAATAAAAAGGATAAAATTGTACTATTTTATCAGATTTTACGATAACAATAACAAATATTTTTCTTCTCAATTCAACAGGCCACGTTATTGACTATTTCAAAAACAGAAAGCCTTTCATTTGTCCCAATTTAATTTACGAATTTAATGGCAACCGTGCGTTTAAACAACTCCACCTGAGTTTTGTCCACATAAAAAAACCAGACACTATTAAGATACTAGATAATATTATGATTTGTCTAAGATCAATGTATCACCTTTATAATGTAAATTTAAAACACGAAAACAAGGGAAAGCATCAATTATAAAGGTGATAATTAATAAAGCAAAAAGAATAGCTTACCAGGCATTATTAACTAGTCCAGTGTCGTTGAAGCTCAAGCAGCTTCACAAGATAAAGAAGCCTTAATTCTCTCAACAGTGCAAGCAATGAGGTTATTGACAGTAGCAACAGATCCAAGGGAGAGCTTAGCCGTTGGAACCGAATCTACCAAGATTTGAAAAGCAACGGTCAAGAGGGATCCACCGTGGCCTGTTTCACCCATGCCACCTCCATGAGCTGTGGTACCATCTGGGAGGATAGCAAACCCAGAAGGAAGAAGTGCCACGTAGTCTGCGTCCCCTCCGTTCAGAACTACGTTCATGGCTACTATATCTACAGGAGCATATATAACGAAAGAGCCCGTTGAGTCGGTGCAGCTCTCTTGCAATATCAACATATTGCTTTGGCTCGAATTTGCACTCTACAAAGGTTTTAATTATTTGATTTATGTAAGGCTTCACTTACAGAAAAGATAATAGTAGAATAGATAAATAATTTTTTTTAAAAAAAGGGAGATGAGCATACATTCACTCGAAGTAGGGACACACAGTTTCCTGTATCTCGTCCATTAGCTATGTGTGCCATTTCTTGGACCACCCCACCGTTTGAAAGAATATCCCACTGTTACAAATAAGGCAAAATGGGATTAATTAGAATATTACATCGATCCTTTTTGGTTCCATATTTTATATCATAATTTTTATAAAAATGAACTAATTATTTATCATATTTGGAACAAAAAGGTAAGTCTTTATTTATTCACTTTATTCCCACTTTTAAAATTGTAAAAAAGTAATGATATTTGTCGATAAGAGCATTGATTTCGATAAGAAAAATTGTATTATTATTAAAATTAAGCTTCCAAAAGAATATAATATGCTTCAGAATTAATTTTTAGACAGTCCATTGAGTTTAAAAAATGGAACAAAGTAGAAGTATCCTGGCATGTTTAATATCAAGGTTATCCAAAAATGACAAAAGTGACCTATATATTCACACAAGAAGGCAAGCCTAAAATATTAAATAAAGCTATTTAATTAGCTTTCTGAAGAAGAAAAAAAATAATGCATTTCTTAATTGTTTTTCTATTAAATTGTTGGCATACCTACCTCATTTCTGGAGTTCTCATCGCGGAGGAAATCAAAAACTCTCTTTGGTGGAACGGGAAGCCAAAAAGAGGTTGCAGCACTGAGAACAATACCAGGAGGTCTTCCCGGGTCATCTACGCTCTTTCGGGTCATGACCCGTACATCATCCGCCCCGGTTCCAGAGAGTGTTGTCCACGTGTGAGCAGTAGAAGCGCTCACTCCAGCACAGAAGCTTATTACCATTCTCTCTGCCAGCTTCAACATACTTCTCCTCCCATCTTGGTTTGTTATCACTAATCAAGCAATAAAAAGGATTAATTATGTCAATTAGCACATCAAAATACAACACCAAGAACCTTAATGAATTAAGGTTGATTAATATATATACCTCCAACATCACCCGCGGGAATGTTGGATGCCATGGCACTAGCAAGCCTTTCACACTGTCGATCTAAGGTTGCAACCCATCGTTTTGCCCCAAATGCATGCCCTGAACTAACAAGCTGCTTGTATAGACTATGTACCCCTCTATCATCCACTTCAACGTGTTCAATCCACGTCACCTAGGCCATCAAGTTCGAGGTTATTAAGCCACTCAGAAGAACCAAATAACGAAAAACTCTTCAGAAAATAGATGAACAGACATATTTCACTGATATAACAATTATGTACCCTTCTTACCTTTGAATAGCCATTGGGCATTTCTTGGATTAAGCAACCAGAAGGTCTTCTTCTACATCTCACAGAAGGAGTAGTGCTCAGATTATCCAAAGACACGTCCACTACTGCCCAAGTCCCGTCAGCGTGCTGTTTACAATACCTCACGAAATAACTCTCTCGAGTTGGCACAAGGGGTGAAGGCACTTGCAACTCTGCTGTCATCTGCAAAAGATACCAAATATTTGATGATTACTAAACTTTATTATCATTTACTATACAATATTAATGTTTGTCTTTGACTTCCCTATTTTGTATTGTGTTTACCACTTGCAAGGCACCGTTGTAGTTGCCAGCCACTCCCGTTGATAGTACTTCCATAGTCATTGCTCTTGAGACTATACCAGAGAACACTGTCGACCATTGGTTCTGAACAGATTAAAGAAAAAGTTGTTACCTTAGTAAGTGAAGAGATAAGACCAAAATCACAAGTAATAAATAAATAAATAAACAAGCATCTCAAACACACTTTAATAGGAACTAGTTAACTATAGGATAAGACTTAAGTAGCGTTAATTTTGCGTTTGTTATCAAGTTATTTAATTAGAACATAACATGAAGAATTTCGGATAGTAAGTACTTAAAAATTATACTTACTTTTTGTTTCTAATAATACGTCATTATTGGTGTAGTTTATCTATCTTTGTATAAATCAAGTATACCTAAGAAAGTCTAGGTTATAAGGGCCAAGAAAAATAAGACAATGTTACAATTTCAGGAGCCACAGAACAGTAAACAAAATAAAAGAGCCTACCACATCCATGAGAATCTCGACAAGGTTGATATGGTTCATGATGACAACTGTAGTTTCTCGTGAAGCTTCACATTTCAAGCCACTGGGTTTAGGACCAATTCCTCGAGGAAAGGACCTGACGTATTCGTCTTCATTGAGCACAGTTGTGGTGCCATCGAGGGTGGTCATCCAAAGAGGCTCACAAATCTGAGCCATTCTCACGAGTTCCTCCATAGCCGCAACAGCCAGCTCTATTATCATAGGCTTATCGGCTTCGGTGAGTCCACTTATCGACCTCAAAAGATCTCCAGCTCCATATATATCTCCTCCAATCCCAGCTTGTCCACCATAACCACCACCAACCCCAAGTTCTAAGGGACGAGGTGAAACCGAAGATGGGGAAAGGAGTGGATAGTTCACCACTGGCTTCCCTACGTACTTGGCAGCAATTGTTGAAATTCTATCAATCTGATGACGAAGGCAACAAAGGGTTTAAGAATCATCAAATATAGTACCCCATTCACCATTAAATTTATGTCAGATATTACTATTTTGTCACATAGAATAGATGAAAATCATATTTTAATCTCTGACAAATAGGTGTACAATTTTTTTTTAATTTGACTTTCAAGCATTAAAATACTTGTGATAGTCTTTTATTCTATTTTCATCTAAAATTTAACAATAAGCTTATTAGTATACTAATATATTAGCTATTATTGACCAATTGAGGTAAAATTTGTTACCAGCTGACAACATATAAATCAGCAAACTGTTACATATAATTTTGAATGAAAATAAAAAGAATAAAATTGTAAATATTTCAATGATTGAGAGATCAAATTAACTTTTGTTGATAAAATACACTGTAAGCCATTTCTAGGCAAAGATAGAAAATTTAAGGGTAAAGAAGTTCTACTTTTTTCGGCAACAGATTATTGTACCTCTTCTCTTAGGCGGGCATTTTCGAGTCTCAAATGATGCTCATCGAAGGACATTTCTCCTATGGCGGTTGGTCCACCACAGTTTGGACAGGAGGCATTGCTAAGAGCTTCTCTGTACCTCATGTTATCGGCACGAAGCTTTTCATTTTCGGCTCTAAGGTGTGAGTTCTCATGCCGCTCGTGTTGGGTCTGCAAATGATCACATTTCTTTTTTATGAGCAACTCAGTAAAGGCCAAACAAAATATAGTTCACGTACATTACAATAATGATCTTTTGCCCCAAATTAACATTTTGATTAATTACCTTCATCTGGGTGCGCTTATTTTGGAACCAGAACTTGACCTGCAATGGCTCTAACCCTAATTCGCGACTCAGCTCCTTCCTTTGCTTGTCATCTGGGTGTGGGCACTCCTTAAAGAAACTGCGAAAAAAGTAAATTACAATAGAAAATAATTAATGTTGAAATCGAACTGGACATATATAGTCTTCTTTTGGAGTTAGCTTCTTACGCTTCCATTTCCTGGATCTGGTGCTGGGTATGGCGGTGGTAGCGCTTCTTCTTGGGGCGTTGGTCTTGGTCGTCACCGGAGGCGCCACCTTCCTGGTTTTCGCTTCCGGACTTGGTGGCGGTGTCGAAGTCGTCGTCTCGGATTCGAGGAACGTCGCTCTCCGATGTGTTGGGAGCCATGTCCAGTACTGGGTGGAGTTGACCTTCTATCATGTTTGGCTGCTGGAACATTTCTAACAGATCTTTTAAGATTCCCAAGGCTTATGGTTTTTCAATCTAACACAAACAATACGAGAAAACAGTACACTCAAGACAACAAACAAACAAACAAACAAAAAATTTTTTAGCATACTTAGATGCATATGTACTTAAGAGAAACCCCCTTTGTTTTTTCTTATTTGGTGAAATTGGGTAGAAAAGATGTGTAATTGACAAGATTCGTAGCGGAAATCAACACAATTATAAAAAGCGGGCAACTTCAAACAACGAAAAGATAAGTGGAATAACGTGTTTTGCGAGAATCGAGAAGGATTTTCATGGTACTGTTCGCTTCGTTGAGGCCAACTCACACACTAACAAAACAGTGGGACTTCTGGAGTTCTTATCATACAATGGGGGAATTAATCTAGACCCAGCAATCAATTTAGCATCTCAATCATAATTATTGAAAGAAGGTGGAAATTAGTGAAGCACCGACCTGACCAAGAGAAAGGCCTGAGGATGATCCAAACCCACCACCAACGTTGTTGTTCCTTCCAATCATGGAGGGCATGTTTCTCGCCGGAATCATAATCCCAGCAGGCATATTTCTCACCCCAAAAGCCCTAACTATCTCCTTTCAGTTCTCTTAGTACCCACTTGATTTCTGAGGTCCTTCTTTATATTTCGGACACTAAACACTTTGGTCACCGCAAGAAATTAAAAAAAGAAAAAGAAAAAAAGAGTAAGAAAACGCAGTCCAAGAAATTAACGTGACTGCCAAATCAAAAAAGGGTCTGAAATTTTATCGGTGACCTTACCCGAAAGAAATGGTATAATATAACAACACGAAAGGCAAGAAAGAAATTAAACTGAAATTAGCGTTGACGATTTTCTGATATTCCGCTTTTGAGTCTTTGACAGAATAAAATCAACCCAAATCAAATTAGAACAAAATATGAACATATATTTGCGCCCGCGAAGATCTGGGAGAATCCAGCTTAGAGTGTCTTCTTCTTCTGTTATCTCTCAGGCGTAGCAACCGTTCCTTTCTCCTTGGCCCTAGCTATCTGCTTCACTAAGAGAGCAACCCACTAAAAATGTCAGAATTACAGTTTAAGATAAAAAACAAAAGAAAAGAAAACTGATCTCAGAACATTATGACATGCTGATTCAAATTTAGTGTTGGGTTGAATAAATATTTCACCTACCAGTGAGTGGTAGGACAAGAAGAAGATGAAGGGAGAATATGAGAGAGGAAGGGAAAAGAGACAGAGAGAGGGGAAAATGTGGGGAAGGAGAAGGAGGAGTAATTGCATAGAGTATTGAGAGGGTGCAAATGCATTTAATGGTGGGCGAAGGAGGTGTAATTGCCATAGAGATAGAGAGAGAGAGAGAGAGAGAGAGAGAGAGAGAGAGCATATTTTGGTGTATACATTTTTCCCTCTATCCAGTTGATGGTGCAACGAATGACGGCTACCAAACCACCCCATAAGTTTTTTCTTTTGCTCCCATACCATATTCAATTTACCTATCCACATTAATTCTATCATCTTATGATTTTTCTTTCAGAAATTAAATTATATATATATACACACACACACACCCACACGAAAATTAGAGATGGAAGATTATGATTTTTTTTTTTGCATGGTGTATAAATTTATTATTACATGAACAAATATTCAATATTATTAATTATTAATGTTATCAATTTAATTATAACCGCATCTGTGGAATTAATGGTATCTCAATCAATTTGCATGGGGGTTCGCCCCAAAAAAAAAATATTCTGAGAGGTAAGTGGCATTTTGTTTTATCAAAAAAATTTAATTGAACATTCTCATATTTAGTTTAATTTTTATAGTATTATCTGCATTTTATTTTATTAGAGTAACAAATTTAATTAGATATTCTCATAATTAGTTTAATTTTTATAGTATTATATGCACTAAAAAAATTAGAAAAAAAAAATGTCCCCCTGGATTCATCTAGTAAAACATTTCACATATCTAAGACTTAGGGGTTGGGCAGTTATGAATATATATCCGTTGTCTTGACTACTTCAAATCTTGAAACCAATATATATAAAAAATAAAATTTATTATCCTAAATACATAGTAGTTAATATGATGATGCACCTTTAAATCATTGGAGAAGAACCCAATTTCGATTGATGCACAAATTGATCCAATATACCTTTACCATAAAACCAAATATATATATATATATATATATGTGTGTGTGTGTGTGTGTGTGTGTGTGTGTGTGTGTGTGTGTGTGTGCTGCTTTGCAATATGACATTTTAGCCATCATTTTAATCGCTTTGCATGCTATCATCGCACGTTTATTAAATAAAAAAGGACTCTTCATAGTTACATCTCTCTCCATCACTTTTTCCTCATATCAAGGATGGTGTCAAATTTCTTCACGTGGCACGTTAAGACCTGATTAGACCTCAAACAATTTTACAAATATATCTTGACGCATTTAATTAATATATAGTTATCTATACCCACAAAGCCTACCAAAAAAAGGGGCTAGGGATATTTTTCAATTCATTCATTACATGGGTTCTTCATATCCATAAGGCCATGGCTTAATTTCATAATGTGTGTTTTAAGCGTTACGTCATAGATGTCTATGCCTTTGAAAAAAATGCCTTGATCATACGTTTGATTCTCCATTGTCATCAATTGAAAATATCATGACACATCATATAATTATTAAATGAGAGAATATAAATTTTCCTGGTTCAATAATGTAATTATTGCATGCCGTAATAATTGGTTATGACATATTTTACAAATAGGCAATAATTAAAGTGCATATAAAAATATATATACTATGTAATAGAAAGGAATATGTAGAAACTACGAAAATATTTAGTGAAATAGATGAAGCCAACAACGTTGATCATCAATAATGATCTAGTATTAAATTACGAGTCTGTCAAAGATATAGTATCATTGTCAATTATAAAGAAGGAAACAAATTTGTACAATATATTAGCCCCTTACCATAATTGTTGAACGTATAGAAGACATTTAATAGAGAGGAGAAATTAAGTAGAAAGGTATGATCAATATAAATTCCAGGAAAACATGACACCTGCCTGTGACTCACGGCATCCATCCCCTAATTTATGACCCTCTTCAGGCTTCTCAAATCCTTAAAAAATATATTGATGAAGTGCATGCAGTGCATGCATCTGTATATTCTCGTTGGCCTTTTCTTTCTTTTTCCATCTATCTGCGTTGAGAAGACAACGATCGTGACTTTTACAAATGGCTATCCTAATACCAAAAAAATAAAGAATAAAAAAGATGTGACAAAACCCCAGCTATGATCTATTGATGAGAACTGTGTCCAGGTTTTAACCCCTTTAATTCCTTGTCATATAAATTTCTTAGGACATTAATGGTTTGGAGTATTTATTTCCAATGGTGCACTCTTCGGCATTGGTTTAATATATTTAAAATTTAACTTTCAATTATGAAGAGAAATTGAATTATAAATATTGAAAAAAAATAGATGTCATCCCTTAATATAGTAACCAAACTAACTCTTGGATAAATATGCAAAAGGGAAAAAATTATATACAATTTTTTTATATCTTTAATATTAAGTTCTCTAATGAAAATATAACAATTGTATAGTTGTCTAATAATAAGATGATAAGTATATAATTTTTGCAAACAAATATATAACTTTTTTAATTAAACTATATACTTATCTTGGTTATAATTAAAAAAATATATACTTATTATATTTTAATTGAATAAATAAGTAGCAACAATATAAGAAATTGAATTTAAATTAAATCCATAAAAATATTTTGGATAAATACAGAGTAATTTTATTAATTTATAATTGTTTATTAACACAGTCAGAGTGTTTATCTTCAAATGGGCTAATTAAATATTCCTTTAAAAAATAGAAATTAAATTATTACGACAATATGATGTTTTTATACCGACTGAGTTAATTCCATTCATGCCATTTATTTGTAACATTTGAATCGTAAAAAAGAGAGAAATGCGTGTTATAGTGTTTGAGACGAATTAAAAAAAAATTTTATTATAGAGGCTAAAAAAATCATCAAGCCATCTCATAAAAGGGTTAGGTAGGAATGCCACGAAATAAGAATCCCATTCAACACACAGCAGTGAATTTCTCGATTGTTATACAGATTAAGCAAAGCACACGACCTCTGCCTTCAAGTTATTATGGTTCTTCTATTATATGAGCCACGTCTCTCTGCATGCCAATGCCCCATAATTACTACGCTCATGTTTATCCTGCACCCTCTCTTCATTTCAATTTTTGATGCCTACATTGTAATCAAGTATTTCTTTTACTTTTTAAGTCAATAATATCTCATCGTTGATATTTGAAGACAAAAATTTTAAAAATAAAATATAATGTATTTTCACAAAAATAAGTATAAAATGTATTGGTTTAAATATGCTTTTTACCTTCAAACTTTAAATAAGCTTTAATTTGGTTTCTTCAGTTCAAAAACAAATAATGTTGACTTCTTATATATTTTCTAAAATAATCTAATTTTTCTCTTTGTTACATTGTTATCTGAAATTTAATACTAAGTTTACTAGTTTACTAATTTAAACAATAAATCTAAATACCAGTTAACAGTATTTGATAAATAAATATTATAAAAATCAACAAATTGTTAAGCATAATGTTAAATTTTACATGAATTATATGATAGATGAATAAAATTAAATCGTTTTGACGGATAAGAAGGCAACGTTATCGAGACTAAGGGAATCAAAGTAAGACTTTGTAAAATCAGAAGAATGAAATAATGTATTTAAGTCAAACGTATCCATTGACGGGCATGAAAGGAAGTACAGCCTGGCTAGAGCCTTATCTTGACAATCTGTACTGGACTAGGTGATTTTTCCATAGCCTTAGCTAGTTTTCCAAAGTCAAACGCTGAGTTTGGTCGATGAGAATCCAAACTTTTGCCCATGGGACAAGTATGGTATCGAAATAGATATTTGCACTATTTGAATAATATTTATATTAAGTGATTTTTTTTATACAAATATGTGGTCAACAAAATTTAAAAACAGTATTTTATTAAAATGTCAACATATATAGTACAAACACTAATATAACAATCTAAAGCAAATCAACTAATTCTGTTTAATACAGTCTATATGTATAGCTAAATTAAAGTTCAGCATTATAGAGGAGTAACCAAAGTTAATATCTGTATAATCATTTGATAATAATGTGCGCTAAATAAACTTAATCTTTTTAATGATTGATTTTTTTTTCATGAAGGGAAAATCTAAAAAGTGACAAATTAATGGTTTCTTATTTAATATAATAACAAATTATATATTGATTGGATTAATAATTAGATTATTGGTTAAAATCCATAGAACTTCTCTAAACTTTGTGTTATATATAGAAAACTTTTTTATTTTCAAAAGTTGACAATGAATTTTTTAAAATTTTTAATTTTATACAAAGAACTCCTACTTACATGGCATGATGACTGAGATTTTTTTAATCTTAATTAGCATCTAATTACATTATCTCTCTCCTCTCTTTATGTGTAGATGTAGACTAGGGTGGAAGAAAAAGAAGCCATGGATTGAAGAAGGGAAAGGGTAAAGTCATGGAGGCTGAGCTTCTCGCAACGCCATCAACTAGATCTTCTTTGCTAGACGATTCTTTGAAGTTGGCAGCTTTGACCTCCCAGAACATTAAGAAAGCACTATCAACCTCACCAAATCTCAACCTTTCAAGGCTTTAAGCAATATTTTCAATTTGAAGGACCTAGCTTCTACACTTCTTGATAAACTCAAGCACTAGATTGATCATTCTCACTCGAAGATCCTCAATGATCTTGAGGCTTCTCAGTCACTTCTCCATAAGCGTGACATCTTGGAGATGCAATCTCTCCTCTCTCTATTTGCAGATGAAGAATAAGGCAAAATAAGAAGAAGTCAGGATTGAAGAAGAAGGAAAAGAGTAGGGTCATGAAGGTTGAGCTTCTTGCAATGTTGTCGCCGAGATCTTCTTTACTAGAGGATTCTCCAAAGTTGGTGGCTTCAACCTCCAAAAACATTAATAAAGCAATGGTTGGCCTCGCCAAATCTCAACCTCTCAAGGCTCTAAGCAATATCTCCTATTTGAAGGACTTGGCTTTTACGCATCTTGATGAACTCAAGCGCCATATTGATCGCTTTCACTTAGAGATTTTCAAGGATCTTGAGGCTTCTTAATCATCTTTCCACAAGCATGACATCAAGTCTGCATATGCAAATAAAAAGAGGAAAGACAAGGGCAGAGAGAAGAGAAGAGAGAGAAAAGTGATAATGTGACTAGATACTACCTGAAATAAAAAAATCCTAGTTAGCGTGTCATGTATGAATTTTGTTAATTATTTAATGGAATCAATAACAAAAGAAGATTCTTTGTATAAAATTGAAAATCCAAAAAATCCATTGCCAACTTTTGAAAATGAAAAGAATTCTTTATATATGACTCAAAATGTTAAAAAAAAAAACTATGCATTTTAACTTAAATTACTTGTTTAATAAATAATAAGAATCAACATCACATATATGTATTTTTAGTCAACTTACACATTCAACAGAAAATTACTATTTTACAATATATGCTTAAATCTGTCTTCCAACTTATAAATGAAGTTGTTATTTTTCGGGGGAAAAATATAGAACACACGAGTACTTTTCAATCGAATATTGAGAAAGAAAACCAAAAACTCCAAATGGGACCTTTATGAAATTATTATGTGATTATGACAAATTAACCCCCCCGCGGGAAGGATTCGTCAACCGCGGGCCACACGATTGAAATGCGTCCATATGGTTGTCTTTTTGTGAAGTGTTTTTCTATTTGGGAGAGGACAGTTAGGGGGAGTAATCAAAACTAAATAACAAAAATTTGCATATCTGTATACTATTATTATTTTTTAGTAAAAAAAATCAAACAAATATTTTTTACAGTTTAATATCAAATAATTGAATTTTTAAAACAATACTAGAGTGGCAGAGCCCCATTTAAATTTAAATAAATGAAAAGGAAAAAAGAAACAAAAAATGGGAAAGAAAAAAATAATTGTGAAAAGAAGCAAAAAATAATGCAAAAAAAAAATATAAATCACTTGTCTTGTTGATGAATAGGTTATAAATAGTAAATGAACAATGTCAACAAAATCAAGCTTTATTATATAAGAATCTTTATATATCATATGGTTGTTAAAGAATCTTGTAGTAAAAACTTAAAACAATTTTATTTTAATTAAATCCAAAGCAAAATACCATATGGCCATGTGATGGCGCATAAATAATATCACAATTATAAGAACCTCCTTAAATTATACACTTTATCCCATTCAATAGTAAAAGTTAGACAAAAAATTTTATAGTCCTTTAATTTTGTGCAACAAATTTTCTCACTTAATAATTTTATTCAAAATCCTAACCACACTTATTTAGGTCAACAAAACAAAACCAACACAGCAAAAATGCATTCAAGGTGGCAGATGCACTAATCCAAGTGGTATTGGAGGGCATTTTGGTCATTTTACCCACATTTCCCCCCTATTTTTGGACCCATTTCCATCTTTATCATTTTACACCTTCCTCCAGCTTCCACTATTTCTATTTTCCTTCTGATACAATTTACTCTCACCTTCAATCAGGGGTCTCACAATGGAAACACATCCATATGATTTTTGCTTTGTAGTTTTTTTTTTTTTTGGGTGGAGGAGGCATTGTCTTTTCAGAGGTTTAACTACAACTAAAAGAAGAGAACTTGTATATAACTCCCAAGATTTTATTATGGGAAGTTCTATCTCTCAAAAGGTTGAGCAATTCATCATTAAATTATCTAAAAAATTTTGTATACAATAATTAAAAATTACTTACGACTAATCATCACATATTGTTTTTCAAAAAAATTTCTATACATATCATATGTTTATTAAAAAAATTCAATACAAAATATTTGAAGAATTTTTTAAGGATCAGATTTATACTCGTATGATTCACATATATATTTCAGCAAGATAAAATTACATGTAAATAAAATTATAATTGAAAAAATATTGATATTATAAATTTTAAAATCATTTATAACTACTGCATATATGACAGTAAAGAAATTTCAGTAGTACGTACATCATATTTATATTTATATGTTATATTAATTAATGTGAAATATATATGTATAGTAAGATTGCACATTACAGCTTCCTGAAACTTGAGTACAAGACAGAATTGATGTGGTAAGGTTTATCCTGGCGTTATTCCTCTCTATGAAAATAATATTATGTTAAAATAATACTTACACTAATCAAATTATTTATGATTAGATAAAATATAAAATAATAATATATATAAATGATAATTTTATTTTACCATTGATAAATTAAAATCTCTTTATATATTTTAAAGGGTTTTCTCTCCTTATTTCTGCCGTGTTCTTAGTGCAAATTCTCTATGCTGCGCCATCTTTAAAATCATGGGATTTTTAACTAGGATTAAAATTAGGTATAGCTTCTTATACTTTTAATATCAAGTTTTTCAAATGTATGATTTAATTATAGAATTATACAATATTTTTATAAAAATCATATATTTATAATATTTTAATTAAAGAATCCTACACTCATCATATTTTGATTGAAAAAACAGATAATAAGAATATAAGAAATTGTATATAATTTTTTTAAAAAAATATTATCCAACCCTTACCCCTCAACACATAAAAATATATATCTTAAGACTCAAAATTAACAATCAGTATAGAACTTTTATAGTGCATATTTGAGCTTTTAAATAGGATCCTTCTAAGAATGAAGCTTTAAGCGTCTTTAATATTCAAAAAATGTTAGGAAATTACATTTAGGTAATCTGATATTTGCCTCCTATTTCGATGTCTTCCCCAATCTATTAAAACTTATAATTTATTTTCTGAATCCCTAGCTCTATCGCAGTAAACCCTGTGTGAAAATGCCTTTTGTATTTAAAAATCAACTATATAATCAATTATTTTTGTGCTTATAGCAAGATTAATAGGAACGACATGTATATGATATATATTGAATATAAAATGGAAAAATAAAATTGTTATATATAATTTGCATGCAAAATTTAGAAAATAATTATTTTAATTGTTTGATATTATGATCAGAGTTAGTTTAGTTGTAATTTACCTTTTAATTTTAGCCAAAGTGAAAGTAATTTAAATATAAATAATCCATTACAATCTAAAAGTTTTATCTCTAAATCATTATTGGGATATATATATATATATATATACAATATATGTGACTTAGATATTTAGCAAGTAGAGAACAGCTACATGATTTTATTCCATAAGAATTTATCATTGTAAACCTCATAGAATTTGCAGCGCACAGTGAAGGTGAACAAATTGCGTTATTTGCTTCAGGGAATATACACGGCGCAAACAAGCTTGGCCTCTCTCAATTCGTACAGTTGAATTGACGTGGTCAATTTAATTATTTTGGTTTTTTTAATTATTTTTATTCTTTTCGGATACAAAATTTAAATGTAAACATACAAATTATAATTATGAAATCAAAATTTTTAATTGTAAAAAAATATATTTTAAAAAATTTAACAATACTGTATAGTTAAAATTTTTAAAATATATATTTTTCATAATTAAAAATTTTACTCTATAATTATAATTTTTATCTTTATATTTTAAATTTGTAACATAAATAAACAAATAAATAAGTAAAGTCAATTTGGCCTCCATACTAATTGAAAGAAGCCAAGCTTTGTTATAAACAAGGTCATAAATAGTATTTGTCAAAAAAAATAATGAGAATGAAAATATGGATATATATACATATAGGTTAGGCCGAGTTTTAGATTTTAAACATGCCAATCCAAGTAGGCTATGTGGCTTGGCTAATTTAATCTTTTTTTTTTTCACCTTGTCTAACCCAACTTAATTTGATCAGATAAGATTGGACACATTTAACAACTAGAAATCGTAGTTACCCTATATGAAAGTAGCAAAGTAAATTATAGATCTATAGCCAACGAATATACTCAATCCAAATTCCTAATTTTTTAGATTATGCTGTTTGTTATTAGTTAAAAAAATAAAATTATTATTTGATGACTTTAAGTTAAAAATATTTAGATTAAATAATTTCAAATTTTAAAATTATTTTAAAAGATAAAAAATTTAAACAATATAAAAGAATTACAAAGAGCCCAAATTAAAATTTCTGATTTGTGAATCTTTTAAAATAATTTTATAATTTCCCCGTAATTTTTCCTAAAGAGAATAAAGAACAAAGTAAAAGGCAGAATACCGTACACAGCCACGTGGTGGCAGATAAATAAATATAATCTCACTCAGGATGGAGCCCACGTACCCAATGGTTCAAATGGCGTCACCGTCAATGATCAAATCGATATTACTGTTCACGCGCTTAAATCCTACGGTCTACAGACTCTGCGCATGTTTCAATCTAAAAGTTCCTTTTTTTTGTTAATATTGATATATAATACAACATCTTGCTGCTATATACAAACTCACACAAATCTTAAGGTCAATCGTGTAAATATTAATTAAATATGTATATTCCTAAATTTTACTGTTGACATTTTAATCACATACAACTAAAGTTTCATACATATTATACAATAGATATGTTATATTGGGTTCAGCTTAAATAGATGGGTAATTTTTTTATTAAATAACAAGTTTTGAAGTAGTGATCTTGATAATTAACCAAAAAAAAATAGGTTTTATGTACCAAAAAACTTGAATGAAATCTTTCAATTTTAAGTAAATTTTTTTTATAAGAATTTTAAATGAAAATAAATTAAATAGCATAGAATGTTTTTCCATCACTTTTTAATGCGCCGAGGGACAGGACCCTAACTTGGATTCTCTGCTCTTAGAAAATGGCAACAGATTGTGTTACTGCTTGTTGGGTTTAGAGTTCGGAATAAATGATAACTTTAGACAGATTGTACTGATTTTACTTTTATTAACTCAAGTTGGATTTTTCTTGTAGCTAGGGAGTTTCTAAAAAAATGTAGTCTGAATAAAATTTGAGAATACCCCAATAATCACTATGAATATAAAATATATGTAAGTGATTGACAAAAATAATAATTTAGTCCTTTTTTTATCAATCCTAGTTAATGTCATATATATATATATATATATCGAATGTAATCAGTGAAACAGAATAGAGGTGATTTTACACTTTGATAAGTACCAATAAAAAAAAAATGAGTGATGCAACAACTGTACTTCATACAAAATCATGTGTACCGTCTTCTATTTTGCGAATTACATCATACTTGGTGCTAGGGTATAGAATAATATTTGTCAACGGCCAGAGGCTCTTCATCATCCATAGCCAAAAGAAAAAAAACATTAGTTATTATAATTGTTTGGAAATATGTACACGATCATTCTCTCTCTCTCTCTCTCTCTCTCTCTCTCTCTCGTACACACACAGATATATATATATATATATATATATATATATATATATATATGTTTTATAATAAATAGCAAGGCCTAAAGAAAAAGAGAATCTAGAAGTCCCTTTAGCTCCACGTATACAGGTAGTTATGGTAATATTTAAACCACCTGTCTTTGTCTTGCCATTCAGAATTTCCCTTTCTCCATCGCACTTTTTTATTTACGTCTTCCCTTGATATTATTGAGTTCCTGTGATCAATAATTCGTCATCATAGCTTTATTTATTTAATACGGGAATAATATCTCTTATGATATAATTCTTGTGCCAGTTTAATTAAAATTCTCGTGACATATCGTTTTGGGCTTTCTCTATAATTAATGTTCGGCTTTTCCCCTATTTTCTTTGGGTTTTCCTGTAAGAATCGAGATTAAAATGCATAACAGGATATATTCCAATTTCACTATTATATACGATAGAAACTCATCCATGCCAATTTGTTTAAGATTGAAAAAAGTTTGGGTAAAAACTAAATAAACCATATATGGATGAGCTCCCATCCAGCTTTTTTTTTCTTTTCTTTTCTTTTGGGATAATTCCTGAGACAATTATATTCGATCCAGCTTATTTTCTTTTTGCAACAATCATCGAAGTGTAAAGTAACAAAATATAAATTTCTCATACCTTTAAGTTGTGGTATCATCTCGCTCTGGGTATATCTCAAGTAAATTTGTGCAATAATTTGATTAATTATACCCACATCTTCTGTTTCATTTTTCAAACCTTCTTTCTGGGTGGTTGGACGTTTCATTAATGATTTTTTTTTTAAAATATCTTTTTCATCTCTTACATCATTCTTATGAGCCAAGTTCTGCCAAAACTGCATGTCCTTTAGTTGCAGGGCATACTTGATGATACAAGTCCATATCCATATTGGGGTATGCATGTAGTTGTAGCTGTCACGGCCTTGAGAGCAATGGCAAGTGGCTCCCATACATAATTGTCATCATTGACTTGAGAAGGTTAAGGGAGGAGTAAACCCTAGCTAGCAGCTAGAAGAAACAGTCTTCCTCTTTTTCTCTTCCCTATTAATTGATGAGGTCAAACCAAGAAAGTGTCTCTGAGCTAGTTCTTGAAAATTGAAATGGCACCAGATTGGGTCCTCTCACCTTAGATAGACCAAGTCAGAGTGATATAAAGTGTTATTATAGAAAGGTTAACCTTTCAAGGTTGTGGGTTTTATCATTAAATTTTAATTTGTTTAAAGATGTATATTATTTTAATTATTTGACAAATAATAATTTTTAAACAAATATACAAATTTAAGGATGAAGGCTCTCAAATTTTTAAAAGATTGAGGTCTCAGTGCACAAAATAAGAAATGCTAACTGAAATATAATTAAATCAATTGTATTTGATATGATAAGAAAAAAAAATCTTTTATTTATTTGACAAGATAAAAATAATAATAGAAAAGAAAGTAAGTGATAACAAATGACTAAAATATATCTAAATATAAAAAAATAATGTAAAAATGAACTTTTTATATATAATTATAATTAATGTATAATTATTTTATTTAATATAATAATTATAATTAATTTATTATTTGTATGTAATTACTTATATTTATAAATTATTATTTTAATATAATAAAAATAATCTGTATTTTAATAATTTACATATATTATTTTAATACATATTAATTGCCCTCTTTGTCGTCGTGGAATAAAATGACAAAATTGTATTTGGTATGATATAGAAAAAAAAATGCCTTCCTGTTTGTTGGTTTGGTAGGATGAAAGTAGTGTATGAATGAGAAGTTCTAGTAAATAATCAAAATATTCTTACTAAAATTTTTTTTGGCCTTGTAATTAATTAAAAAAGTAATAAAATAATAATGTGTTTATCCTTAAGGTCCTGCTTTAAAAAAAAGTAAAAATGTTATATAATAATCAAAAGTAATATCTAAAAATTATTTGATTTAAAAATATATATATAAAAATTGACAAAATTAAAAAATATAATGTGTCACATAAATAATTAAACTTCTAGTATTTTTTTATTTGTTAAATATAACTTTTACATTCAATTAATAAAAGCATCTACTTTAACTTGATTGGCATTCAGCTTTCTTTACAAAAGTTCTATCTCAGCTTATACCACAGGAACATTATGGCTAGCTCATATGATTAGAAGGGTAAAAAAGTCATTACATCATTGTCCTGCAAAACGCTGCTTTAAACTCGTGCCAAAAATGAGAAAAAATGCATGGTTTTATTACTTTCTATTTCTTCCCCTAAATATAGCAACCAAACACAACAAACCTTAGAATCTGTTTGACTTTCACTTTTCAATGCACTATCAAACGGGGGGGCTGAGTATATATTTTTTGGTTGTCCATAAATGATAGTGTTGATAAAGTAATTCAATACTATCATGCATTGGATTTTGAGAGTTTTTAAAAGTTTGAGTATATTAGCCTGTCTGATTTTTTGTTTTCAAAATATTTTTTTTATTTTAAAAATTAAAAAAAACAAAAAATTTGTTTGATAATGTATTATTAATTAAGTGTTTTGTAAAACAAAAAAAAATAAAATTAGGTTTTTCAAAAACAGAAAAATTAAAATATTTTAAAAATATTTTGTAACTTTTGTTTTGCATAATCAAAAAACAAAAACAAAAAATAATAATTTTTTAGAATAATGATTCAAACAGATTTTTTAATTTTTTTGTTTTTAAAATTTATTCTAAAAAATATCTATTTTTTAAAATTTATTCTAAAAAATATCTATTTTAAAAACATTAAAATCAGAACAGAATTAAACAGACCCTAATATTTCTTATTTTTCTATGAGTGATAGTGTAGGCAAATTAATTCAATACTCAGTCAGCAAATTAAAATTTAAAAGAAATTATATAAGAGAACTTAATATTATCTTTTAATCTAAAATCTCAAAACATTAATTTTATAAATTTTTTTATTTATATATCTTTCCTCTAGTCCAATTTTATTAAATGTGAAACTTTTCACCACTCATTTTTTAAACACTAGTGACACATTAAAAATTCTTTGTTATCCTTATACTCACACATATTCATTCTACAGCATCTAACTCTAATACTTTTGACATAAAAATCAACGTAAAATAAGGTCTATCGATAAATAAGTAAAAAGCCAATACAAATTTTGTATGTTAAGAAAATTTAAACCATACCATATACCTAAAGGACTGCAAAATGTTTTATCGATATTCAACGAATCTATGCTGACGAATATTGAGTATATACTCTAGAAAGTCAAAACACGAATATGTATAATGGACTTAGTCCACCACTGGCGCAATTGAAGGTTGCTTTGGTTCCCATTAAATACATACCCTGTCAAAAGTCAAATTTGATTGAAGTTTCTTGTTGTGGGAATCATCAGTGCAATTTCAAAGTCAGCCTAATTAATTACATCCTCCTTTGTCAATATCTACTTTCTTTTTGGAAGTTAGAGTAGAGGTTATGGCATGTGGACTTGAGTCAATTTGTTCAAGACCAGGTAAAAAACGCTTATGCTTATTGAGGGAGATTAATTCAGGCAAAGAATGTCAACATGTTGACGTGTTCTAAATCTCATCACAAAAGTAAAGAAATTACCTTTTTTTAATAAAAAGCTTAAAAGCCTTTAAAAAATTCTATTTGTTTTATAGGAAAATAGAATTTTAATTTTTTTAATTTTCTCAAAAAAATTATTTCATTTAGTAGATTAAATGAAAAAGAAAATGTAACAAACGATAGATAATAGTGATGATAAGGTGGTTTTGTAGGAAAATAGTTCTTTTTTATAATTTTCTTGAAATTTTCTTTTATTACATGAAAAAGAAAACGTGAGAAATGATAAATAATAGTGAGAATAAAGTTGTTGGTGATGCGACGCAAAGAGGGCAAGATGTGAATTTGTATGCAGAAATATTTATGTTTGTATTTGTACATGTGTATATACGCATGTGTTTGTGTGTACACACACACATTCATGCATGTGTTGCATACATGCGCGCATAAGTGTATGTGTATAGATGCACACTTGTGCAGGCACCCACATAAATGTGGAAGGGAGTATATGTATGCACGTGTGTACATGCACAAGGGTGTGGTTTGTGTGTATAAATGCATGTGCACACTAGCCTGTATATTTACATGTTTATGTGTACATAAATATATATATATATATATATATATATCTGTGTGTGTATCTACATTTGTACTCTTATGTGTATACACTAGTGTACATGTGTATAGATATTCATATGTATACATGTGTATGTGTGTGAGAGAGAGAGAGAGAGAGAGAGAAAGAGAGGGAGAGAATAAATTTATAATAATTAGTTGAAAAAAATGAAAATGGATTAAATAATTTTTTTATAAAATTAAATCTCAAAAAAATGAAAAAAAATTAAATCATTTAAGATAAAAAAATTAACAAAACAAAAACAAAATAATTTTCATATCAATTTTTTATTTTCAAAAACAAATTTTCTTTCAATACAAACAAAGCCTAAAAGATTGTTGAGTATTAATTGTTAGTATTTTATTACTTTCACAAGTTTTTTCCAACAATTTTTGTTTCATACATCTATACATATATAATACAATTTTACCGTATATTTGAAGTGAGTTTAGGTAAATTTGTTCGATCATTATCACTGTCCTTTTTCTGTCTCTATTTATTTTTTAATGTTTGAAACCTCTTTGAAAAACAAAGCACATAACTATATATAGTTTTAAGGTTTTTATTTTAAATTATGTTTGTCGAATTTACTTGTAATATCATTAACTATGATTGTTTATAGTCTCCACAATTTTATGAGTATAGGGTATTTGTCTTGCCATGCATTATAACGAGATAATTAAGCAGGGCTCACATTGTGAGGGACATGGCCTTGAATTATTTGGTGGTCGTACTTTATGTAGGTGTAGTTAATATATAGTTTGCTTTCAGTTAGTGGTTTGAAACTTTGAATGTTATGTTCCGAGCTTTCTCCCCCGGCATTAAACTTTGAAAAAAAAATTATAATTTTTATATATAGGTTGAGTACTATCTATGATTAATGATTAATGTTCCATTAATTTTTATAAATTTTTTTAGATATATACCTTTTTTCTATATTAATTAATTAGAATGAATCTAAGTTTATAATGTTTATTTTTTATAAAAAATAAGTTAATATTTACTATGCCAAAGCAATATACAGTTATCAGGAATAAAGGATACTATGTGATATGGTGGTTGCGCTAGACACATTAATGAGAAAGAAGTGCGAGAAAATAAAAATGAAAATAAACTTTTGAGAAATTATATGTTTACCATGCAAAAATTTCCCTTGAGATGATAAGAAGGAGAGCTGTCCTTATCGTTTACACGCACAGATATTATCTTCCTCTCCAAATTTGAATATATTAATTTCGCTGAAATTTAGGTGACATATATGATTTTTTTCTTTTCATTTTCAGAATACTTTAATTTTGTTTTGTAAAAAGGAAATTTAACTTTGACTTTTAACTTAATTAAAATAAATTTAATAACCTGATTCCGTTTTAGGTTCAATATTCATTTTTGGTTGATTGGGGATGTAACTTCTGTCTGGTAGGAACGTATAGAGAGGACGAAGGGTTTTTTAGATTCTCTGTTTCAATAAGCAAACAAACTGTAAAACTAATGTTTACTGTCATATTTTGTCCTTACAGTGATTACAATACAAAAATCGTTTTTTTTTGTTTCCCTTTTGTTTTAGAATGCTGTGTTCGATTTAGTACATTTATACGTAAGATTGATATTGAAAGCTTGATCAATGGGAAGTTTTTGCCATAAAAGTTAATTGGATGATCTTCCATTAATGTTAGATACACTTCTTTAAATGCCTTATTATTGAATATAGTCCTTACTGGTAGAATATTTATTATGAAATTTAAATCCCTTCTTACTTCAGTATCAGAGTTGGTAGGCGTGAGTAGCCCCTAATATTTCAGAACAACTATTGGGATTTAATGGGGAAAATAAAGGGGGTTTCGTGCATTTTCTTTTATCATATAGAAAAAGAAAGATAACGAAAGGAATAAACATTATATATTTTCATGTTCGTAATATTCATTTATATTAATTTCTCCCAATTTTTTTCCCTAGTTTATTAATTTTGATGGGATTGCAGACATGAAGCATAGAGGGAAGATAAAAACTTCTACGTACAGTTTAAAAATATTGCTACGGTAAGTTCGGTTCATTATGGGTTTTACTCGTTTTTCTTTCTCCAACCATCATCTTCTAATATAGTTAGATTTGTGCATAACTTAAAGATAATAAAATAATTAATTTCAAGTACCATTTAAAAAAAAAAATCTTCTCCAAATTTTAAACTTTAGAGTTTGCAGACTAGTGGCGTACGTGGTCAATATTTTAAGTATGTTATGTCACAAGATATATTACTTACACAATTTGTTAAAAATGATTTAACAGGAGCTCGGATAATAGAAACCATCACGCCCAAGTTCAACTATATCAGCTTCACCAGGCAGGACATTCTTGTGCTGCTTCAGTGAAAAATTAAGCGTTCGCACATTGTCTACATCTTCCATTTTGATAATCTGGCATTGTCATTCATTAATGTCTTTGTTGGACTAGAGGGTATCCCTAAAAGAAAATAAATGTTGTTTCATAGTTCCCATCTACTTTTGCTTGAATTGGTTGATTGTAGGGTTTCATGTTTGGGCATCTATCTTCTTAAAGCTGGATATCTGAATGCCATTGTTCAGGATTACAGACTCTCTGGAAATATTCTTGTTTTAATTAAGGATATTATCGCAAGTACTGGCTGCTATACCAGAGTGGAGAGTGTTTCTTAATTAATGGTCACTTCAATAAATCCTCATAACATATGATGTATGTCAGTTAGTTCCTAAATATGTGATTAGTAGCTTGATAGGTAGACTTTTACTTTGTAGTTCCTGTTGTTTTCAATTAAATTAAAAATATATATGTCAGCTAATTACATATAGAATTGATATTAAATATGTTTGTTGGAATTCCTTCTTGCCTTTCTTTTCTTTTTTTTTTTTTAAGAAAAAAATTATTACAAAAGAAATACAAATCCTTGAAAATTGAGAACAGAAAAAAATGGATGAAAGAAAGATTAAACCTAGATATATCAAGTCTCCTTAACACTTATGTTTAGAAGAGATGTTATTTAAATTAAAATAATTAGACGACTTTTGATCATACAAGATTTGCCTCTCAAATGGCACTCCCCTTTAACGTAAATGATTAGATTTTAATCCCTACTTTGCTTCTTTTTACTTCCAACTCCTAAAACTTTACACCTTTCTTGTGACAAATATATATATATATATTTATTTATTTATTGTCGGGGTCATGATGCATTGTACATGAGATCAACCCCTAACTCACTCTTCTTTCAATTTGTATTCGTAAAATCTGTTGCCCTTTTTCTATTTTTAAAGAGTTGCCTGTTCGACCTTTTTTTTTGGGTTCGTGGCCCAAGTGCTATCCTTCCAACCCATGGTAAATTAATGGGCTACTCAAAGCATAGACCCAAAACAAATTACCATCATATGAGATTGGGCAGACCCAATTCAAGTTCATGTGATGTAGCCCATTACGTGAATCAAACCAAACAAACATATTATAAAACTTACAAAATATGTACTTATCATATATCATGTACAAAGACAAATACACAATTATTGTTATTTTGATTTTCTGCCTCTGGCATAGTGTAAGCGTCTTTTTTTTTTAATTTCTTTTTTGGCATAGTGTAGTGGACTAGCTACTGGTTTTGATGTTATGTATCAATTATTCGTAGTTTAAATTATTAATTAATTAATGTATTTGGCGGTGAATCTTGATTAAACTCATATTAATTATCTTCATTTATCCCAACTCGATCCCTCATAACACCAGCAACTTTACCCCTTGTTTGGTTTGAGGGGAGAGGAGAGGAGAGGAGAGGAGAGGAGAGGAGGGGAGGGAAGGGAAGGGATAATTTAATGAAATTTTTCCTCCCCTCCCCTCCAATTTGAGAGAATTGGGAGGGAAAGTTGCAAAAAAAAAAAAAGATTAAAATTCTTTTATCTTTATCTAGACTAAAATGAAATAATTGTTTAATTAGTTTCATTTGTTTACAATTTTTTTTAAATAATGATAATTTTAGATAATTTTTGACATTCGCTTAATTTGGTGGTAAAAATATTAAATTTTTAAAAATAAAAGAATAATTATTTGTATTGTCATTACTTTTAAAATATATAAGGATAAAATAGTTTATATATTATTATTTTTCCTCCCTTCCCCTTCTGAACCAAACAATGTATCATTAAAATCCCTCCCCTCCCTTCCCCTTCTGAACCATTCTGAACCAAACAATGTATCATTAAAATCCCTCCCCTCCCCTTCTGAACCAAACAATGTATCATTAAAATCCCTCCCCTTCCCTCTCCTTCGTTGAACTAAACAAAGCCTTAGAAGAATCTCGACTCAAAATATCAGCCAGAGGAGAAGTGGTACAGCAATCCACCCAAAGTGATTAATCCTCTTTGAGGCATTTACTGCAATCCAATTAGCGGCTTAATTTGTTACCTTGTCGAGAAATCAACGATAAAGAAAAGTTTGTAAAGGAATTCTTCAGGCTTAAGATGTCCTTTGAAATCTTAGCACAGGTTCAATTGCTAACTGCAGCATACCCATCCTTCAAAATTGAGAACAACTGACTCATAAAAAGTCTCAAAGCACAGATCCTAATCAGAAAGCCTTGCTATCATAACGAGAACCTTTCTCAAAACAAGTGCCTCAGACATGAAAGTCAAAGATATATGCACAGATCCCCCATAACCATCAACAACTTCCCCCTTACCAGTTGGAAAAATCACTGAAATCCCAACTCTATATGAGTTAGGGTTAAAAAAAATACTCCAACTACATTGACTCTCACTTTTCTAACTTTCCAAAATTCATTAACGAAAACTCTAGCCCTTGAAATTACACACACAGAGTACACCCTTTCTTCTTGAAACACAGCATCACACCTACAAGCCACCAAAGCCTTTTCAAAATCATCCAGTTTCTGATTCATTATTCAATAGATTGTTGCACCACACATCAAATCTTGTAATTGTATTCTCATGCACAACCAGAGACAAATAGCGTCCAAACCATAGATTCTTGTCCCCATGGCAAAGCAGCACCATATGTTCAACTGTCTCAAACTCTAATTTACAGATAGGACATAGAGGATTTTTAGCACACTTTTTTCTAAATAAGGCCTTATTTGATGCTAAAGCTCTTGAGGTAGCTCTACACATGAAGTGTTTGATTTTAGAAGGTACCACCCATTTCCACATAGCTTGTCATAGTTTATTTTAGATGGAGGCAAAAAAAAGCAGCGTGTCCATCTCCAAAACATAGCTTATACTAGTTTTAGAGACAGCAACTTCCCTTGCAAATGATAGCCAGACTTCACAGTCCACTCCCCACCTTTTGGTTTTTGTCCATCTCAATCTGTCTTCTTCATCTCCAAAATTTGAGATTGGGATTTTAAATATGGCTTCTTTCTCTTGGTCAGAAATTTTGTAGTAAAGTGAAGACATCTCCCATCTTCCATTCACAATAAGTTCAGCCACTCTTCTTTCTTTCTTTGCATCATCAATTATGGAAGAAGAAATTTTGTAGCTATGGCAACTTGGGATCCACATGTCATCCCAAATCTTGACAGACAAACCATTCCCAACTTGCGAATACAGTCCTTTTACCAATAAATCCCTTCCCTTCAATAAACTAGACCAAGGCCATGAAGTTCTATGTCCTTTTCTGGCTGTAAACAAAATCAGAAATAGGAAAATAAAAACCCTAGCCCCAAATATCTTCAGGGTTTTGTATTAGTCTTTGTACATAGGACTTGAAGAAGTACAAAATTAGGTTGAAGCAAAACTTAATCAGGACATTGGTTTAATTTGATGGACTTTATGTTTTATCCATAATATTCCAATTAGTTTTTAAAATTTGAAACCAAATAATAGTTAATTTTGTTCAAGTTTTAAAGAAAATTATACCAGATGATGAATATATTATACAAATCATTATAATGGCTAATTATTTACTAATTTATTTTGATGCTAATGTTTGACTGATTGTTTATTAGTTTAACTAGTCAATTTGTATGTGATATTATTTTTTTCTTGTAGCTAAAAGTGTAGTTGCTAGTATTGCTATTTAAAAGCTTGTCATATGATAGAAGCAATATTTTACTAACAAGCTAATATGGCCAGTTTCAATCTCTTAAAACTTATGGTTGTCAAAAATATATGAAAAGTCATTGAAAAAAATGCAAAATTAAACTTCCTTGAAATTTGGGTTATTTGTAAATATATAGTACCTTGAACTTTAATAATAATAGATATGCTCAAAGAAATATGTTTTTTCTTTTAAATTTATTTCATCCTTAAAGTCATTATCTCATATGTAGCTTAAATTATTTTATAACACTCTGAAAATGGACATGTTAACATCAAGACAAATGTAGTTTGTCATATTAATTATAAAGAGTCAAAAGTGATACATGAGACAACAACATTAAGGGTAAAATAGGTAAAATGATCTATTTCTTGGAATGTGAAATTTAGGCTCCGTTTGATTCACTATATCGTAAACATAATCTATTTATATAATTTGTATAATATCTATTATATCCTTATATTGATTATTCTATCTATTAAAATATTTTTTTTAAGTAAGAATAAAATAGTTATTTCTTATTTTACCTACTCCCACTTATTTACATTTTATATTTCTTTTACTATTATATCTTCTAACCAGACATATCCTTAAAAAACTTATTTTTTAGTTTCAATTTTGAACATTAAGACTTATTTGCAAGGGATCAAAAGTTTAAACAAAATTTTTGCATTTATTTTCCAAATAATTTATAACAACTCTCACATTGAGATTTAAGGTTAATATATCTAAGACAATATTTATCTAAGAATTTTCTCTTTATCTAAATTTGAGTTACTTACAAATAACTCTTTGAACCTTCCAAAACAAAAAAAATCCTCAACTGTTACAATAAAAGAATAAGTTTTTTCATCTATTTTACACTAATTAAGGTTATTATCTCATATATGCCACTTCAAACTCACCTATAATGCCCTAAATTGGATAGGCTGCCATTAGGAAACAAATGAGACCTTATCAAGTCAATTATGAAAAGTCTGAAGCCAATTAAAAGACTTATTTTTTAGAATGTGAAAATTAAAGAATTTATTTTTAAATTTTAAAAATTTATAAAACTATTTTCACATAATCTTTTTTCTTTTTTTTTTGTATTTTTCCCAAATAATTTAATAACAACTATCACATTAATGATAATTTATCTAAACTTATATCTATCTAAGAAATTTCTCCCTAAATTGTTATTCAGACATTAGAATAAAAGATCTTTTCATTTCTTTTTTCTTCATTTTTCATATATAAATTTGGTGAGAGAAAAAGAGAATGGATAGACTTCAAATGAGTTCAAATTTGATGCTTATCACAGTGATAAGCACCAAGTGCTATGTGACCTTTGAGTTGGATGGCTTACATTTTTTTTAAAATAATCTTAATTTTTATTTTTTTTAAATTAATAGTTAAAAAATTGTTATTATTTTGCATTCTATATTTTCCTATATTCCAAAAAAGAATTGATCTGCAAGGCCTAAAGATTGCACAAAACTTGATGCTCATCATTGATGAGCACTAATTCTGGACTAGGCCCAAACCTTCTCTCTTTTTTATTTTCTTTAAATTAATGAAAAATGAAGAAAAAAATGGGAAAAAAAAATCCTTTTCTGGAGACATTAGTCGCTTGCAATTTCAGTGGTAGACATGGATTAGAGTATAAATGTTAAGCTGGTTTCTTATATTCACATCAATTGAACGTTGACGTTAAAAATATAGAGTAAAACGGAACCCTAATAAATAGGTCCGCAAAATCAAATGTTAAATCAGCAGCGAATTTTGACCCTCTGGCCCAAATACAGTTTCAATTATAATATTTATGTCGATCTCCTATGGATCTGACATTGGACCGGTTCATTTTCTCGGGAACTATTCTTAAACAAACAGTGTCTATCATTTAATGGCCCCACAAAAGAAAAAGTAATGTCATCTATCTTATGGATAAAATGTTTTTTAACCCACGTACTTTTATGTTTGGGTTTCACTTTTTAGCAACGTGAACATATTTTTTTTAAATAATTTATATAATATTTATTATATTTTTTAATAATTATTTTATTTATTAAATTATTATTTTAAGTATAAAATAATTTTTTAAAAGTAGAGATATAAAAATTATTTTTTATTTTATTTATTTACTTTTAACATTCCTTGCTCTTTTTTTTATACACATTTTTTTTCTTTTATATCATCTAATAAAATACACTCTTAATAATTAAGATTTATTTTATATATGTATAAAACTGTATATATATATATATATAAAATAAATTCTGAATCAATAGATGTATATATATTTGGTACACACAATAATTCCTTATTTAAATTATATTGCTATCATAATCGAAATTACATGATCTCTTACTGGTTGTTTTAACTAAAATTTAATATTTTTGCTTTAAACAAATCTTTAGTAAATATTTTATTATGATTTTAAGCTGTGGGGTAAAATAGAATGGAAAAAACTTTGCAATTATTTATATGTTTTTTATCAAAATTTTTAATTAAAATATAATAAATATAAATTTTTTAATAATAACATGATAGATATATAATTTTTCAATTAAATTATACATGTTTTAATAAAAAAATTCGTATATTTATTATATTTTAATTAAATAAATTGATAATAAATACAGAAGTACTTCTAAATCTAATCCAAATATAATTTCCTGTTTATTAACTGTATTTAGTTGAAAGGTGAGTTTATCCGATAAGGAAAAATAGCTTCCAATTTCAAGCTTTTTCCCTTCTCAACCCGCAAAGGTCAACCCCCTCTAGTTCTATGTTTTGTTTTTTCCTTGCACGCTCTCTCTCTCTCTCTAGGTATAGCCTTGGTTTTCTGTTGCAGTTTCAACTGTTGATTTAACTTCCTCTGAACATCCTATGGCCCACCCCCAAGATTCTACATCATGGGGTTCCCTTTAATTTCCTCCATATTCTTTGATCATCATTTTCTGTTTACAAATCCTCCCCCCAACCCTCTCTCCCAAAACCCTTCTTCTTGTTAGATCAATGGATCACTCTCTGTCTCTGAACTCATCTATGGCCAAAGTAGCAGCATCTGCTAAGCAAGACCTAATAGTTTGTCCTGATGAGGAAAGCGGGTGGACTTCTTACTTTGAAGATTTCTCATCAAATACAAATTCCTCCTGTTTCAGTTTGGGTGGTGGGGGCTCTTCTTCTTTGGTCTCAGATGCTGCTTCTTGTGCTGCATGCAAATTCTCACATCACAACAAATATCTTCTTTCCTCCTTCTCTTCAGATAATGGGGTTCCCCCAAATCTTCCTGATATGAAGCTCGGATTCAAGAAAACAAGAACCAAACAGATTTCAGAAGATGACCCTTTGGAGGACACTGCTTCCTCTCCTCTCAATAGTCCCAAGGTCTATGAATGATTTTTATTCATCTTTTTATGACCAAGTCCTTTTAATTTCTTTTTCACCCTTTTTATGTATGCTATGACTTTTTGTTTTTAGGTTGGAGAATTGAATCCCACCGAGAGGATTTCCAGAAGGACGGCTGATCAACTATATGATGATTCTATGGTAAACCTATATCAGTAATTAATTATGTATTTTTTTTAATTAATTATAATTAATTAGCAGAAACAATTGATATTTTCTCATCTATTTCGCCAAGTTTCTCTGGTTTATGATGATGATGATTCTGTAGGGTAAGGGATTTACATCAGGGCATAATTCAGAATTGAAGAGAGATGATGATCATAATAAGGATGACAAGAATTTTAATGGAAAGAGCAATATCGACTACACAGACTTGAAGAAAAGAGGGCTCTGTTTGGTTCCCTTGTCCATGTTGGTTAATTATTTTGGGTGACTCATATTTTGTCTATAGCCTCTCTCTATCCTCCCCCTCCTTCGAATCCCTTTAATTTGTTTGTGTTCTTTGTACCTAAAATCATGGAGCTGTATACAGCATATGAGCGCTGTAATATTTGTATTATAACCATTATTGTTAATTAACATGTTGGATACATATTTTTGAGTCCAGAATTGTTGTATGAGTGAAGAGAAACTTAGAAAAATTAATTAAGATAATGTTTGCAAAATATGTGGATATGCTACCATTACAATAAATTTTGAAAACCAGAAGCCAAATGTGGATTTCAAACAATTAATGTAATGGCGAGAAGAGAGCAGTTTCTGTTTGGTGCAGGTAAAAAGGCTAAAGAATGTATTGGTATAGTATAATAGTGAAGTCTTTATTTCATGACATATTTAGGTTGGTTTGGAGGAAGTGTCAGGGTGTAATAACCTTATTTAGCTAGTAATGTGGGCACCTATTTTCTGGATGAAGGGGTAATGGCATCTAATTAATTTTATAATTTATATTATTTTTAGGTTGAAGGCAATTATTGAAACAAATTAAGTAGCTATTTTGTTATATAGAGGGCTTGAAGTATACATGGGCATATCTAGTGCATGATGAAGCCAATTTTCATACTGCCTCTAAATTATGAAATTATGAGTAGGAACTCAAAAATAACTGAAACCCACAATTTATAAAGCTTCTCGATCGCAATAGGTTGAAAAGGGTCTTAAAACACATGAATGCAAGAAATTAAATAGAAAAAAGTTAATCTAAAGTTATGTAAAAATCAATATTGATAAAAAAAAAAGTAACAACAATTCCCTTTAATTTTTCTATAACAAAATTATCACAATTATAAAATTTTGATAAAAGTTTAACGTAGCTTGCAATAAGCAAAATTTTCAGAAGACTGAATATTAACAAACTAGAAATTAGTTCCCATTTAGTGGCTGATTCCCTTGAATAGACGTTTAAAATTTTTTCTTTAATGACTTGCTAATCTTCCATTATTCTAATACATATCTGTTAAGATTTGTTGAGGCTGATATCTTATTCAAACAGATTATAACACAGAACCCCGGAAGATGCAAGTTTGCTTGTGCCCTCAAAAGAATTTAATTTAATTGATAGAGCATAATAATATGGACATTTATTTACCTAAAAGGAAAAGTAGATTGATAGGTTTAAATATTATTAATTCTTCTCCTACCTCCTGCAGGCCATTCATTTTAATTAAAAATATTAAGAAACGGCTGCAGCAGAAGACCCCTCCATGTGCTCAAGCATTAATTTAAAACAGGTGAGCACGGATGCTTTAAGGACATTCTCACTTAAAAATTTCACCAGGAAATGTTGTCTTTGACTACTCTCTATTATTCTTCTACATTTACAAGAAAAGATGTATTAGTTTTTTTTATTCATTGTATATTTATACAGTATATATGAGGTAAACTTTTCATTTCTTAAATCTTTTCTTATTCCATGAAACTTTCTCTTAATTTCCTCCTTAATTAAAGGTGAAATTCAATTCCAAATTCTTGCACACATTTGGATTATTTTTCTTTTATACTCAATTTTCACTTTCATTTTTTTTAGTATACACAACAATTATTATTTTTTAATGTAAAAGAGATATGAAAAGTTAAACTTTTGACAATTCATCCATGGTAGTACTAGTGGCATGTACAATATACTGCATACATGACAAAATTTTGTGTATTAAATTAATCTAATGATATTAATTAAAGACCATAACTTAATAATTTAGTAAATAAAATTCTGTCACGTAAGTAATGACATAACACAAATGGTACTATAGAATAATCCAAGTTAAAGATGTTTTACAAATTATATACGGTCCCTAGTATTAGACATAGCCAATAACTTGTATAACAATTAAACTGAGTATCCACAATCCGTGACTTGGAGAGAAAAGTAAAAAGAGAACAAATGGCAAGGATCTAATATAAAATACTAAGTTCATCTCAATTTTAAAAAGTTCATGTTTTGATTCAAATATATAAACTATCAACTTATTGAATCTTTTTTATCATTACTCTTTGTATCTATGGGATGATGATGGATTATTCAAGCATTAAAGAAATATAGTAAACTTCGTATTCCATTCAATTATGGCCACTATATATTCTAGCTAGCCCTTTATATATATTGGTCAACATGAAGCCATTTTTTAAAGCTTACAAAATGAATGAAAAGGTGTGTCCTAAAGATCATTAAGATTTAAATTACCAGAAACTCGCATATATACTTTGTACGTTAACTTCTCTAGTCACCATATCATAATATACATATAATACAAAAATGGGCGACCTGTTGACAATGATCTTTGTATTCCATGGCATAATCGAAGTTTTTGCACATCGATACAGTTGGATTAAACTGGTAATTATTGATCAATATCCATTAAAAAAAAGAAAAATGATAAAATATATTTGTCTCCGGTGATCAAATAAATTGAACCTCATCAATCAGATATATATATATATATATATATATATATATATATGAATTTGGCTATATATTGGTTTACATCACAGGTTAGGTAATCAATCAAATGGTTAACCACCACTAATAATGATGCAATTTGTGTTTTGAAGTGGTAGATCAATGGTCTAACTCATTGATCATAAGTGACAACGAGAGGATCAACCTCACCTTTACTGAAAATTTCAACTCAAATTTGTTAAATATATCTCATTATTGCTTATTAACAAAAGATATAAAAATTTTGGATAATTTTGTGATTCGACCTCTGACGAAATTGAGCATTTTGACCACATAAAATCCATTTTAAAATTCTCACTTGAACTAGGATTACTTTGTGTTCAAAATACACAGTAGAATAATTAAGATGTAATCCAAGATGATTTATTTTGTGTTTAAATATTTATTTAAGCAATAAGAATCACCTCAATATCGGGCAGAGTCTCCCTGATATATAAACAATTTCTTTGATTCCACAAAAATTCTATTCGTATCCACACAAACCTTGAGCCAAAATTTCTTCAAAAGAATTTTTGTTTTAGAACTATAAGAAAAGTTTCTTTGATTTTATTGTGTATTTTCTTTTATCCGCTTTAACGTTTATATAGACATAAATAAAATATTATTTATTAAACGCTCATCACGTCCTACAATTAGGAAGCAATTAAAAGATCATGCACAACCATCTTATTTGATAGGTTTAAGTGCAACATCTTGTAAATTTCAAAATTTGAAATTTCCTTCTATTTTTTGTTCTAAATAGGATTTCTTGTATAATTATTTCATATATTATTTATATTCTTAGTGTTAGCAAAGAATATAATAATATTCCATTTGGATTAAAATTTATTTATTTGATTAAATCAAATTCTCTAATTTAATTATCAAATAATAAATTAAATAATCCTTTATCAAAAATTAGAATACTTATTAGTGTGTGACCTTACAGGTTCAATACTAAGCCAGTGGCAAATTAGTTAAACCAATTTATTAATTAAGGTTGGTGTCTAGCAATACTCCTCAATGTCTGGTTAGAATGAAGTAAAATATTTTGCTCTAAAAAGCCTTTAGAAAAAATAACATATTATTTCTTTTCATCATTCCAACTCTAAGTTATCTTTAGAGTATGGTATAACAATCAAACTCTAATTGGCCATTATTTATGTTTTAAGTTAATTATAATTAACAAAGGAATAGTCTAAGAAACTCTTTCTTCATTCATTCAATCCTCTGTAGTGAAGGTCTTAATTTTGTTGTTATAATCATAGAGCGATGGCCCTTTTTGATTAACCATTAATTCTATAAGTATTTAGTCATACCCAATATTTGTTCAACTAGCACTCTAGTGTATTAGGTGTCTAGAATCAAATTATAATAAATGACTTATTAATTAGCTTTTACATCATGTTCTTTATGAGAATATTCCATTAACAATTTAAAAATAATATTAACCACATAAAAATTCTCAATTGAATTAGTTCAATGATCACATGTACATATGTAATGTAATATATATATATATATATATATATATATATATATATGTGTGTGTGTGTGTGTGTCTGCGTGTGCGCGTGTGATTTAATAAAAGAGATTTGTTAATCTCCATTTAATAAAAATCATTACATATATTCGGATTCTTAATATTTTATTTTCAATAATACTATGATTAAGAATAATGTTAATTAAAACACGAAAGATTTGTCTTTCATTATCATAATCTCTATCATGATGACAAGTCTCTAAATTTAATAAAAGGCCTTATCATATTAGTTAAATAATCAAATAATAAATATGACAACAAAACAATAAATCTCACGATATTTATCAAAATAAATTGATTACAATATGTTTGAGTTATTACATGATAGACTGGATCTTAGGCATATCTATATACCCAACAACCTTTTCATTATTAAAGTGAGAATCTTAAAATAATTAAATTTAATAAAAAAACTAATCTTTTAAAAGATCAAGCTTTTTATAAAATTATGAAAAATAAAGGAGATATACTCACCCATTTTAATCTTTGCTTTAGATTATATATAATGTCGCCCTAATATCTAAAAAGAATTGTAATTAATTTCTTATTTATTAGTCTCATTGCAATAAGCCTCCGATTGTCTAAACTTGGAAACTTCAATTGATTAAAATATCCTTCCTATTACATAATATCCCTCTTGCACTCTTCTTTATCAATCTATCAAACAAATGCCTTTCAACAACTAAAAATGGATTCATTATAATCGGAACCTATTAACAAAGTCCAGATATATAAGTAAACTTTAAAATCGTATCTTCAACCTTGAAGAACACTTCCATTGTATATATAAACCAGACTAGTGTCATGGAAGAATATCCTATAGCCTATAGGCATTGATAATAAATGGAGTTGCTTTTGCAATGGGTATTCTCTCCCTTAGGCCATATGAAGCAGCGCCTCAAGCTACGTGCTGGAGTTGTTTTTGCAGTTCGAAGAGGAGGCTCATAACCTAAGGTTTAGAACAACCTGGAGCTGGGAAAGGTGTCGTGCTGTGATTTGTATAGAGAGAATCGCATAGATTTGAAGGGTTAGCTAGGTTTTATGGAGGAGCCTTGAATTTTGCAGTGGCCTCTTGGATAGATTTGAAAGTACGCATAGGTTCACTGGGGAAGACGAAGAAGAGTGCCAAGGAAACATTAGATGACAATAAAGGTATTTTGATAATTTTACACAATTAAAGTTTCTATTTTTAAGTGTATCGCAATGAAATTAATAGATTAGAGATTAGTTATAATTTTTTTAATTAGAGACATTATAAATGAAGGTAACAATTAGGATGAATAAGTGTAATTTCTAAAAAACAAATTAACTCAATAACTCCAATGAAAATATATTTATATACACACACTTGTACCCAAAAAGAAAAAAACTCCACATTTTCCAGATATAGAATTCGGTGATCACTTGGTGAGATGTTTTTAGACTACATATCAAGAATTACTTCAATTAAAAAACTTAAGTTGTTAAAAAAAAGATTTGCAATTAATTTCTATAAATATTTCTAATAAGATATTCTTATGAAGAGAATTGAGGTTGGATTACAGATTACTAAAAATCCATATCTACTCTTGAATCAACCTCTTCTCATGTTTGGATAGGTGTCCCCTTTAGATACATTAGTGATCATTGTACTTCAACAATAAATAAGAACTTCTAGCTATAAGACTCATTATACACAATTTGGAAGGAAATAGAGAAATTAAAAGGAATTTAGTTGACGGGCCTCCTCTTCCTCTAAAAGGAGATATGAAATTAATGGTTGTCTCACTCTTCCTCTTATTAGATGGCTCTCCTCATTTCTTCCCTTTCATATTCTCCATTTACTATACTCGGAAAACTATATTTATATATGTGTACGTGGGTGATTCATGGCGTCCATGACCATGTCCGTCGAGCCAATTAGAAAGCGAAGCCATTCAAGACATCAATACTAATTTTCAAATATTATGGCCCCCCCATGAACCCAAGTAATTGAACATTTAATTAACCACCATGTGCCACCCTTTGACACTCGAGCCAACCTAGCTACCCCATTCACTTTCTCAAGAGTCAAGTATTTTGTATTGCTTGGTGATGTGTATTTGTATTAATTGATCCCGTGACAAGGAATTATATGTCACGGTCATTATTTAGACCCCGTGATTGATTGTGAGTGGAAGCAAAGTTTGTGAAAATAGACACCTTTTCATTTCTTGACTTGACCTTTCTCTGTAATCTAAAATGCGATTTATTTGTAGACATTAATATATGTTGTCTTTACTCTTGCACAGTATGGTTAAATTTCCTTTATGAAGATTATGGTTTTTTTTGGAATTTTCATTATGTGTACTTTTGTTTAATCAAAATTTTTATGTAATTTAAGAAAAACCTTTTAATAATAAAAATATACATGTTTTCTGAATCTCGTTTGAGTTTAATAATCTTATAACTTTCATTTTCATTTACCAAATTTTAATCTTGTTTTTAAAAAACTTGTAGTGCAGTTATTAAAGTTACATATATTTTTGGAAAAGCACCTTCGAAGTTCTTTTGGTTAAATTATTTTTTTTATTCTGATAATAATTTTATTTAAAATTTAATTAAATCTCTATAATTTAAAAATTTATCATTTGATCCTTATAATTTTAAAATTTTAATTTAGTCCTTGTCTAATTAAGCTTTTGTTAATATATTGTTAAATTTTATTAACATATCCAATTATACACTATCTTATCATTATAAACTTGCATATAATTCAAGCCAAATTATTTATTCATTTAACATAGATGATATCACATATTATATATGTGAGTTAATTTCACTCTTTTCATTGATATAAATTATACATATTTAAATTGTTAAGATGATATATAATTAATTATATTAATAAAATTTAATGGCACAATAGCCGAAGTTTAATAATATAGGAATTAAATTAAAAATTTTAAAATTATAAGCATAAAAAATTATAGGAACCAAAATAATAATTTAACCAATCATTTTTATAACTTGTTATGACTGAATATTATATAAATTTCTTAATGATGTGTACTTTAGAGTAAAATTTTACTTTGATGCATCAATTAGCTCGCTCAAATATTTCATCACTTCAGTATTTAAAAATTTATTTTCATATTTTAAAAAAATACTAGAATAATATTATTCAAATTTTATAGGAGTAAATATTTTATGAGATTCTATCCAAAAATTTTATGAAATTAAAATAAAACTATATTTTTAAATAATAATAATAATTTAATAAAATGATTTGAAATTAGTAATCTTTGAAGCAATGAAATAAAATTTCATCTTTAAAAAGGAGCATTTGACATTTCAGTGCAATAAATTCTTTATATTTATAAATTGAATACGAATACTATCTTTTTTTCATTCGAAATACATAAATACACAGATATAAAAGATCCAATTTACAACGCAACTCTTAAATCATGGAAGGTGGAATGCATTTATAGACGTGCCCAAAGTTTTGTTTGCCTGAGGACATTCTTTTGTCCCACCGTCTCTGCACAAACTGGTGAACACTTTATGAAATTTAATGACATGAGAAAGAAAAATAATATCTCTGAAAGCCAATCCAACTATCTTCTGAGTTCATGAAAAGAAAAGAAAATCTCTGAAAACATCCGATGCTATTTCCACCGCAAACGTTGTCAAATATTTGCATACTTTAATGTAAGTCTCCAATTTAAGGAAGGTTCTATTCTTTAAATTGATTCATGTCTTGGCCTACCCATGTGCAGCGACACACTCTTAATTTTTTTTAAGAAAAAATTCATCAATTTGTGCTTATTCTATAAATTATAATTTGTATACTGTGAAGAATCTTTATCTGGTTTACTGTATAATAGCGTAATCGCAGCAAATTTTTGTCAGCCCATTTATTCTTTTTATTGTAATTGTGTCAACTACGTGATGTTTACTTTCGATATAATATACTTCATTCGGTTTTAAATATAAGTAACCGATATTTATTTTATAAATATTAAAAAAATTAGTTAAATGTAATTTAATTAATTAAATTTACATCAAAACAGAATTTTTTTTTATATTTGTCCCTAATTAAAAAACTTACCTCCATCCTTAGTAAATTACATTAGACTTAATGACTCTCTATTTAATTAAGAATATTTTAAAAAAATCATTTAATGATCAAGACAATTTTAAATAGTGACTTATATTTTAGATTAAGACAATTTTTTAATAAGTATTTTGAATTTTTTAAAATATGTTAAAGAAACGCTTATATGTCCTGCGCGAGGCTGTTTACGGCAAGTCACCGTAAATTAATAATTTAAGCTTGACAAGAGAAGTAACTCATATGCCGTTTAGCCCCTACTTATGAATTTAAATGTGAAATTAATCATCGATATAAGAGAACCTGTTACTAATTTATTAGAGTGTTCTTTGATAGAACAGAGTTATTCCTTTACCTTTGTTTAATAAATTAATTTTTTAAAATTTTAAGTTTGAACCTCATTAACTAATATAATGAGTCAAGAGTTTGACTCTTTTTATTTTCTAATTATATAAAATAGAAATCAATTATATATATAGAAGATACTTTGATTCAGCTTTATTAAAATTTTTAATTCACAAGTTGTTTTTGACTAATTTACCCATGTTTATTGGTTTTTTTTTTTTAATAATTTTTCCGTCTTAATCGGCGTCAGTTCAAAAGTTACAACGGAAGAAGCACCCGTTCACCCATTCCACGTATCCCAGTAGTCATACTGGCCGGTGTGCTTAGTGTAAAATGTGCAGAAGTTTGTCAAATTAAGGAATTGTGTAATTTATTTTTAAAATTTTAAAAGTTGATTATAAATTTTTATATTTTTCATTTTGTGTAATATAATCTCTTTATTTTTTTTCAAAATTTTAATATTACTTATCTATCTAAACTAAGAGAAGTTAAATTAGTAAAAAAAAAAAATTGACTTATCATTTCAAGTGGCAAATAATTTTTTTTTGGGGGTTATTTTCTTATAGATTTTTTGCGTCAAAATACTTCTTGTAACAATAGGTTGAATATATATATATATATATATATATATTTTTTTTTTTGCTGATTTAATCTCTTTTAGTTGGACAATTAATGTTAGAGTCTTAGACAAAAAATTAAAGAGAGTTATATTGTGCAAAATTAAAAATTTGGGGGTAATATATGATTAACTTTTAAAATTGAAGAAAGTCAATTACATAGCCTCTTAAGTTAAAAAAATTCTTTACATTTTGACCGCCTTACACATGATTTTTTTTTTTTTAACTTAAATATAAATTGGTCGAGTTGAGTTTTGTATGAGACTCAACGGAGCTTTCTTCTACAGATCATCTTCGTAAATGATGGGCTATTGTCCATTTAGTACTAAACAATATAATCACTTTTAAAGACATGCCTATTTTAAAAATTTTCCTCAGATTGATTCAATCTTTTAATTAATTCGAAACTTCTACTCATATAATTATATTAAAAGAAAAATAAGAACTTAATTCATAGAACTATTTGAATAAAAAGATTGATGAATGAGAAATCTCTTAATTAATTTGACTTTAACTAGCAATTTTATTTTATTTTATTGTCAAGACATCTTTGTATGTAACGCTAATATTCCGTTTAGTTTAACGTTAAGTGAATGTATTTTTTTTTCATAACTTATGAAATATCTATTATATTTATTCTATTTATTAAATTATTATTTTAACCATTAAATTATTTTTTTAAATACAGGCACAAAACCTACTTACATGCAACGCCACTTATGTTAATAATTTAAGTAAATTAGTAAAAATTGTACATAGAATGATAAAATGATATATAATTAATTCCGTTAATAGAATTTAATGATATGCTAATAAATATTTAATACCAAAGAATACATTTAATTTTTTTTTTAAACTATAGCATTCAAATTACAAGCTTTTAGATCATAAACTTGAAATTAAAGATTAAATAAAATTATAATGATGAAGAAAGTAATTTAAACTTAAATACAATTTTTTTAAATAAAACAAATTTTTCCTCGGAATCAAAATGAAAATTGAAGGAAGCAAATTAACAACCAAAATTTCTCCCCTACTTCATCTTTCCTTGACCAACAGCATCATAATCAGCCAAACAAGGGCATTTGTAAGGCCTGAAACAGCAAATCCTGACTTCCAAGCAATCAAATCTTGATTTTGGATACGCATTTGGAATCAACAACGAATGAAGTTACATTAACAGAGATGTCACAATTGTTATAAACTGTGGCCTTCATCTTGAAAATCTTGAGCACCGTCACTTTCCCAGGAAGTGTAACCATTGATTTCAGAGTCGCTATTCCATTCCCTTCTACAACATCCAACCAAAACGTGGGATCATGTATCAACTTTCCGATCATAAAATCTGCAGCAGTTGTCACATTCACCGTGCTTCGTGCCGGGATCGTCTCCGTCTCCATTGGAACTTCAGCCAAAACGACGTCGTGGTAATTCACATAACCAGTAGAGTTTTCGTACCTGAAGCTTCCATAGTTTCGATTCACTATCGTAATTAGGAGGTTCAGAGTCACATTGCCTGCTAAATCGCTGGGAAACGGAAAGCCAATGGGTTTCACAGTAATTTCAGGATCCTTGGGTTTGAAGATGGTGAAAATTAAGGTAACAATCACAGTGGTAAGAAGGATCAAGAAGATAAAAAACACAGCAAGGCAGATTTTGAGGCCTCTCTTTGAAATTTTCATGGTTTTTGATTCTGGGTATTAAGAAAAATGAAGGATTGGGACGTACAGATCAAGTGAGTGGGATTTGAGATATCTATGGATAATGAGTGTGAGAAAATTTAATTGATTATGCTTCCTTGTGAGAACATACTGATCGTGATTCATGAATGTTGCTATAAATATATATGCGATCGATTTAGAGTGCAAAATTGAACGTTTCCTACTCAGATTGGCATAAATCATCAAATAAAAATTGGTACGTAGAATAACATTGAGAGAACATATTAATGTCTTTATTTTGGGAAATGAAGACAGTAGTCTATGCTTGAGATATATGTTAGAAATCCAATTTGGACAGTAGTTTACTCGGCATTATGCTGATGCAAAATTAAGCATAACGTAGAGAGCACAATCATGACTATTATTATGATAACTACTGAGAGTGCTAAGGCAAAGACAAAATTAGAGCAAATAGTCTTTCAAACGAAAAGTATTCATCCTTTTGTTTCTTTGTACTCTTTACAATCTAACAAATCGAATTTTTTTACAATTATACACTTATATAGCTGAAAAAGAAAATAATTAAAAATAATAAGAATGTTTATAGGATTTATAACTCTCTTTACACCTATTTTTTTTTCTTTATCTCTTTTTACCTGTATTATATTTATAATTAGTCAGAATTTAAAGTTGATGTAAAGAGATAGATTTTTTTTTTTTTTAGTTTTAGGCTCCACCAATATGTCTATTTCTTCAATTCACTTGACAGCTAGCAAAAAGAAGTTAGTGCAGTCATTAAGGGATGATAGTAAACCTTTTTTGGTTTTAAATAAAAACTAATGTGGCCTCATTTTTTTTTAATTTGAAATGGGCTCAATTCCTTAAAAATAATAAAATCTTAGATGTATTATAATTATGTTAACGTGTGAAAATGCACTTTTAAAATTGTCCGATAGCAAGACCTAAGTTAGATAAAATTTGTAGATATCCTAACCATGATATTAGAAAAAATTAAAAAAAAAATGATGCAAATAAATGCAGCTTTTTTTACATAAAAATTTCATAGTTTGATGAAAACTCGGACAAGAAGCAAAAATTAGAATTGACTAAATCAAGATATGATATTTTTGCCAATTCATTACTGATAACTATTCATACCATTTAATGTGCTTTCTTATTATGCTTTACAAGCCAACCAGAGGATTTTGAACAGATTTTTTTTTTTTCCATGGGATCGCCTGAGCACATTGAAAGGTAATACAATAATAATCAGTGTAATTGCCAATTAATTAAGGACGCGCTTCAGTAGTTACACCAGCGGATTGGCAGTATACATATGCAAATTGGTTTTTTTTAATTTAGTTTAAAATAATTTTTGTACATATAAAATAAAATTGCAGTAAATTTTTTTAAAAATTTTAAAATAATACAAAAATAAAAATTTATTTAATTTTTTACCCTTCCACATGCTATTGTTGTTATTTATATTATTTGTTACTTATGTGCTTAACATATAATTTTGAGATCAAGATCCTAAAAGTTGTCATATATATATATATATATATATATCTCAATTGTTATCATGATTTGTTTATATACGGAAATTTGATTTTTCACAAACCTCATCCTACCTAAAGCAAAATTATACTATCATAATTTATTTAGTATGATGAAAAGACAGGGAATTGGGCTTTATCATATTTTTATAAAAATTGACTAGGACTTGTAATCTTTAATTATATGATTTCTGTCAGATTCACTGAATGATCTGAGTGTAAATTATCGATTTATTCTTTAGGTATGAGCGAATGAGAATTAATTTGCACCGAATTTGACTCTGGTGCATGAACTCATTATAATTCATTTAAAAAAAATTAAAATAATATGAGATATTGAAGTATGGCATTTGATAAAGAGTTTGCCTAAACAAATGGTGGTTATGTACCATCATTACCTTGAAATATCATAGTTGGCTACCAAACTCCATTATAAGATGTTCACAAAGAAAATAAATAGATTTTTTACTTCTTTTCAACAATGAATGGACTATTCGGGTCATCGTCTCCTACGTCGTTACCAAACTGAAGCTACAGTCACAATCAAAATGTTATAAACAACACCCGAAAAAACAACTAACACACAAACAGATAATAATATATATATAATTCATTCTTCAATATTTATGAAGGAGCAAGCAAACACTTCTAAATCATTTTGATACTTTTTTTCTGTTTTTTTTTTAGTTTTAACTTAATCAATCTTTTAAAGAGTATACTTTTATTTCGTCTAATCTTCTTATTTATGCCGAATTATTATGCCGTGAAGTTTATTTGTCTCTCTATCAAGTTGAAGCACTAATGGAAAGAGAAGTTTGATTTTTGGGTAGATTATACAAATATTTTATTTATTTTTAAAATATATATGGGATATTCTTTTTTTTTTGTTAAAAGTATATAAATTTCTCTTTTATTTTTAATATATCTATAAACCTCCTTAAAATAAAAAGTAAATTATATAAATCCTTTATGAGTTTTGTTGAAATTATAAAAATTTTCTTTCTATTTTCAAGGGAGGCCAATGTATATTTTAAAAACAAAAAAAAATTATATAATTTTAACAAAAAACAGAAAATTTTATGTAATTTATTTTATTTTAAGGAAGGCTTATGTATATTTAGAAAATAAAAAAAGGTTTATGTAATTTTAATAAAATTCAAGATAGATCTGTGTTTATTTTAAAAATAGAAAAAATCGTATAATTTTAACAAAATTTATGAATAATTTGTATAATTTACTCTTAAGTTTTATTATTATTATGTTGAGCCAATGATGGTTTTGGAGCTGAAAGCAAACCTGAAAAGATAAAACTGTTGGAGTCTCTAATGGCCTAAGATGGGCCAACTAAAGGCCACCCAATACTGAAAGTCCACTTAAACGGCTACTGGTCCATGTCACTTAGCTCAAACATTACTCATATACTAAGGATAAAATAAAAGCAAGGGGTCATGTACTAGGTGTCATATTTTATTTATTTGAAAATTTTCCTTTTTTTCATGTAAAATTATTTTTATATTTTTTAAAAAATTATTTAAGTTTAATGAGATATGTTATTTGAATTTTAAATTAAAATAAAAGATCATGTACTTAAATTATATCATTTATATAAATTATAAAGTTTCTTTAATTTTAATTATTTTATAATATGAAATTATATCAAAAATTAATTTTTAGATATTTCATGTATTATGTCTTTACCCAAAAAAAAAAAATTATAGATCCAAAATTATAATACTATATCACTCTCCCAATTCGTAACTGTCCTGATACGTATTGTTCAGAAAAGACAAAGTGTACTGAGTAATATAATGATATAATTTTATTAAAAAATTATTAACACAAGACAACCACATTTTATAGATTTTTGTCATATTAAACTTGAATGTAATTATTTGAACAATTTGTACCTAAGAAATTAAAGTAAATAATATTACTCAGTGAGAGCTTGTTTCAGAATTTTCTTAATAATTGCATCAAAAAATAATTATTAATAATTAATAAATAAATAATAAACGCATTCGTAGAAAAAAGTGAAGAGAAATTAACGCTAATGAAGAGATTCGTATGTAACGCTTTCGTGCGAAAGCGTGACTGGGTTGGTTGTCTCTCTGTCGTTTCGCCGGCCAACGGCCAACAAAGCATTATTACCGTCTTAAGACTTCAATCTTAATCTCCTTGGCTTTCCCTTTTCTTGCTTTGGACATTCTCTCTGTCCCTGTCTCTTTCTCTTTCTCTTTCGTTCTCTGAGCCTGCGTTTGATTTGATCAAGATGAACGACCTGCTCACTGTAAGTTCATGTCCAATTCCATTACCCAAAACCCACATGCGTTTATCAATTAGTGTTTGATTACTGGGTTTTTTTAGTGGTCAATTTTTGTTTTTCCTTTTGAATTTTCTGCTCTTTGGACTAATTCTTAGTGTTCGATTTGACACTATATTGATACTTTTCAGTATCCCTTGATAGCTTGGTGCTTTTTCCCCCTTAAATTCCAGGAGACCAATCAGAAATTATCGCGCTTGATCTTTAAGTCGTATTCAATTCATCGCTGAATCACTATAAGGGAATTAGAAAGTAGTCGAAATTTCCCTAAAGATACTGTCTTCCTTTAACTATCGATTTCTATCGTGAAAGATCATAATTTCCCTCATTTGGATTCTATGTGTAGTATACTCTTCTCTGCCAGGCTTGGTCATGTTTGCTATTGTAACATCGCTGCCTGATTTGGAACCCAAAAGGATGGAAGACATAGGAAGTTGATATGATCCTTTGGTTCTTAGGATAAATTTTCTGAAAGTAGTTTTTGTTCTTTCTTCTGTTAAATAATCTTTATTTGGGGTGAAGTTAAGTATTGTGTTGTGTTTTCAGCTCAAAGTTTAAAGATACGGTTGTCCTATTTAACTTGCTTTCGTGCAGGATTCATTTGTTGACGACAGTAAAGGTCAGCCTTCCCGACAAAGTGATATTGAGATGGGAATGCAGGGTCCAAGGAGCAACTCTGATATGGGAATGGATGCTTTTAATAAGCAGGTACACATGCTATTTAAGCTTTTGTTGATTCAAGATGTTAATCTGCCTAATTGGGTTTGTACAAATTTCTTTTCTGATATAATGAAAACTAATGTGAGTCTTGGGGGATGAATCAAAGTGATCAAACTTTCGATTCTATTATCTTCTTGTTTAGTGTTTTTTTTTTCTCCTCAAGCAGTTTGCTAATATTTCAGTTGAATATCCTACATTTACTAATATTTATCTGTTTACTTTGATTGTAGATTCAAGAGGCTGATAAACTGGTTGACAAGCTGTCTGGGCTACTAAGAAAACTAAAGGCATGTATTTTCTTCATCATATTATCTTAGTGTTATTGGAAGCAAGATCTCATAGGTTTTGCTCCTGGAAATCAAATCTCCCCTTTGCTTATACTTTATGTGGGATGTAAGTGACCTGGCTTTGTAAATAAGAAAAAAGAATTCAAAAGTCGTTGAATTTAGTTAATAAGATTTTTGATCAAGTATTTGGTTGGAATTTCTACTTCTATGTTAGAGTTTAGATACTTACCAAGGGTAATCAGTACTAGTATGACAAATGGTTGATGGCTTATGGCATAAGGGCACTAGTGCCTGGTTGCACTCAGTATCATGTAGATCCATTTGGTTATCAAACATAAAACTATATTATTCAACTTTCTTTGTGCTGTTGACATTCATATGCGAATTCCACTCTGCACCACAGTGATCGGGGACTATTTGAGCATTAAATTATTGCCCCTTAGGGGCTAGGTGGAGGGGTGAATCAAATAATTTAGATATAGTTAAATGATACATTATGGTACTAAAGTTAAATATATCATAAATTTATCAAAAATGAGTATCACACTCTATTCAATGTAAATTTTCTATAAAAAATTTCAATAAAACATATTTTTCATGTATTTTCCCTTTTTTAACTAACTGTTAAAACGGTTTTTCCCTTGAGCATAATCTACTCCTTTCTTACAACTTCAAGACCACTTGTGATGCTAATTTGAAATTTAGTTGTGATCTTGGAAATTTTTGATGTAGATGTTCTATAGTACTTCCCCAGATGATAACTGTTACATATTAGTAAGTGGGCTTTTTACAGGACGCTAATGAGGAGTCCAAATCTGTTACAAAAGCTTCTGCCATGAAAGGTATATTACAGTGCCATGTCTTTTTGTTAACATCAGCCCTGAATATGTACCTACTTGGTGTCTCGACCAGCCAGATATAGCCAGACACATGACAGTTGCCTTGCCAACTGTGAGAAGACAAATAATTATTACTGTTTAACAAGTTATAAACTTATAATTTCTTTTAATATGATGAATATTCCAGCATGACAGTTTTATTGGATGTTTTTTTTTGGTTCTTTATAGCATTAACAGAGTTGTGAAATTTTTTTTCAGCTATCAAGAAGAGGATGGAGAAAGATATTGATGAAGTTGGAAAGATTGCACGTACAGTCAAAGCAAAAATAGAAGCTATAAACAAAGATGTACTGCGATACTGGATGATTATTCTTTTATTAGATGTCCAGTGGTTATGAAATTTTATAGAATTTTGATTAGGTATGTAATCAGGTCTTGTTCTATGCAGAACCTAGCCAATAGACAAAAGCCTGGTTGCGAGAAGGGAACTGGAATTGACAGAGCAAGGATGAACATGACAAAGTTAGTTGCCAGTAGATAACTTTATTATTATACTTCATAAAGCAAACTAGAAAGCTGATATTTATTGCCATGAAATGACAGTGGCTTGACAAAAAAGTTTAAAGATCTAATGACAGAGTTTCAGGTATGTTAAGCTGTCTACATTAATAGCTATCTTTCCAAATTTCAACTCTATCTTCTCATTATTGTATTATGTTTCAGACTCTTAGACAAAAAATACAAGATGAATATCGTGAGGTTGTGGAGAGAAGAGTTATTACAGGTTTAAATATTCAAACCTCATGATAGAATTAATATTGTAGCAGTATGATAGTACTATTGTTCTTTTGTTTACATATCTATTAAGTTCATCATGTTCTCATGTTTTTCAATTTGTGATTGTATGATTTGATTAAACAGTCACGGGAACTAGACCAGATGATGAGGTAAGCCTGAATCATAAATTTGTGATTTCAGCTGTACTAAATATAAATTTTATTGTAATTGGCCAAGTTTAATGACTGTCTTAGACAATTGACCACCTGATAGAAACTGGAAACAGTGAGCAAATCTTCCAGAAGGCTATGCTAGAAATGGGCCGAGGACAGGTACTTGGTTTATGATGTTAGATATGAATAGATTTGGACAATTTTCTTTGTTTTTATTTTTAGTTGAAAAATAAACGAGGTATCATGCCATCTTTCTCACTGTCTGTCCATCTATCTATTAATTTTCTGAGGGTGTGTTTTATGGAAATTTTTGCTCGCTTTATTATTTATTGAGAAGTAGTAGTACTGACAGGACAATTATTATAGGGAGTACAATTATAAGTTGCTCCTCTGCGATTGGCAAGTGGTATTAATGGACTGATTTTTTGGTGGGAAATGTTCTTCATTTTTGAAAATGAAACCATTCCATTAATACCAATCCTAAGAAATATGACCTTACAGAGATATATGGGTTATGCTGGAAAGCTACAAAGTTGGACTTTTGGAAACATTGGGCAGTTTACTTTATACCTACTATTTCGTTGATATTTGGTTCCTAGTCTTATTTTATTGATAGCCATGATTGGGGGGCTATCTTATTGATATAAAATTTTGCATAATTTGACATATAGTGTGAGGTGATGCAAAAACTCTGTTAGCGATTATTCATCTGAGTTTAAAAATGGTAATTCTTACCTATGTTTCTGTTTCCTAGCAGCAAAAATTCCACTATATCTTTTTGTAATGAGAACTTGAGCATAGATTTTTTTTTTTTTAACCTTATGACATTCTTAATTTATTACACCAAACAAATAATTGCATCAAGTGATATGTTGGCATTGCCCTATGGTGAGAGGTAGGTACAGGAATTAGCTGTGTGAGGGTTTGCATTCTTATCTCGTGACTAGTGCATGAGGTACTGGGGTAGCTTTTGGCTTAAAGAGCTTCAAGAAGTAGTGCCTTTCTTGTAAGTTTGCTTAATAGCGGGAAGGATGAAACGAGACTTAGGAGTTTGGCCTTAGTTGTTTTATGTTGGGAACAAATCTGCACTTGCAAATGTAGTTACTATCTGCTATTCATTTGTTTGGAAGATTAAATTTTGTTCACACATGTTTAATTCATAAAATTTGGGATGTCATAGGTATTAAATACAGTGGAAGAAATTCAGGAGAGACATGATGCTGTGAAAGAAATTGAGAAAAAACTTCTTGATTTACATCAGGTATAGCTGCAGAGATCTTAGCCTCGCATATTCATAATTTTGATGATGATGATAATAATAAATAGTTTGTCTAATGCTTTTTATGTTATTTGCCAGATTTACCTCGACATAGCAGTGTTAGTTGATGCTCAAGGAGAAATTTTAGATAACATTGAAAGTCAGGTTTGCTTGTGCTCTCACACCCTTGATTTTGTAATTGTGTGCTTGCACGTAGAATGCGAAACATTTTTAGTTGGATATGCGTTAATCAGAACCTTGTTCAGGTCACCAATGCAGTCGATCATGTCCAGAGAGGGACATCATCCCTACAAAATGCTAAGAAACTCCAGAAGAACTCTCGAAAATGGATGTGCATTGCCATCATTATACTCTTGTTAATAGTAGCTATCATAGTTGTTGGTGTTATCCAACCTTGGAAGAGTAACAAGGGCGCTTGAGTCTGCTCCTCTGCCCCTTGTCCATATATATAGTAGTTTACTTGGTTGAGGAAAGATTTGCAGATTCTCACGCATGAGTCAGCGGCACATCTTGTTTTCATGTTTATTTTGTTTGGCACTTGGTTTGTTACTGCTGGTGTGATTGACTTGATTTCTGACTAATTATACATGGTGTTCTGTCTTTTGATATGAAAGTCATATTCTTTGCATTACTGCTCTTCTTTCTTTCAAGGAACCTCCTCTCTCTTTTAATTCTTTATATTTTAGGCCCAGGCTTTGTGGGGCTACATACCCTTAAGTTTGGGATGAAGAGGAGAAAAACTGGTGTGGAAGTATGTTGAAGGAAGGAGTGAAATTTTGACCAAAAAAATTAAAGGGAGAATTGGAACGTGTAGCATGGGTATACCAGTATACCCGTCTCCATTTTCTTAAACTCCTTGGGACCTAGATTGGAGTAAGTCATAGAATGATGTTATTTTGAGGGAGAAATAATTTTTTTTAACAAACAAATTCTCTTTGAAGAAAGACCCAATGCAGAACTCTATTCCTTAGGTTCGTAGGTTTTAACTTTTGAATTGATTAGTTATATTGTAAGGTTCTTTGGTTCGTAGCGAATGGATAAAATTAGATTGCTACAATTGAATCCTTTTCATAGTTTGTCCTTTGAAAAAAAGAAAAAAAATTCTTCAATGTTTCATTCTTAGTCACAAGGGGCTATATTGACATTCTAAAAATTATAACCCTTTTCAACCCATTTCTTATCTCATTAAACATAAAAAAAAAAAAAAAACTATTTTCCATCCTTTCAATTACTTCTTAAATTTAAACATGCTTTTGGCGCACAACCTTGAGTGACTAGTGGTCTTACATTCAGTCACATCATATTAGTGCATGTTTGGATTTCTGATACAAAATTACGTTTGTGTAAAAGTTATCCATTGTTGCTTCTTGCAAACCATAGTTTTCTCTCTGCAAACTGTGGTTTCCTGACTCCAAACGCTCATCCAAACATGCACTTAGTCTCTCCATGGATAAGGTTGTGACTTAAACGTGGATAATCTGATGTGTAACCCTTGAACAAACCGTGCGGGATTATTGATTAATCATGCCAGTTTCCCCTGAAAATACCTCATCAATGTTTTTTTGGTTTGTATGCCTGTTATGTGTCATGCGTCGTATTACTGCACTAACATTATTTTCTTCTGTATTTAGACAAATTTCACTCTGATTACTTTGGCCTTCAAATTAGTTGCTGAAAATCTCCGTTTTCCATCTATAGGCACTTTGACAAGTACGATTCACTGAGTTTGGATCGTCTGCTGTTGAATTTTCTCTGCTGTTGTGAAGTTGGGGAGAAATAAATGTGTTTTGCTTTTTTTTCTTTTTTTATTTTAATTTAATTTCACTCATCCTATCTTCATTCTTGAAATTTCTTCCAACTGCACCAACTGCCAACAGCAGAGGATCTGCTTCCCGATTCACTCCCTTCTTATTTGTCACCTCTAAGTCAGCCGTGATTTCCGAAAAATAGGAAGAGTCTGCTTCTCAAAAGTCTACCCATCATGATTTTGCTTTCTTAAGTCTCTCTTACTTCTTAAAGATGAATGCGTCTACATTCATCTCTGCATTCATCTTAGTGTTACATAGTCTTTTTTTTTTCGGGTACATAGCGTTGCATAATCTCCTTATACCTCTCTCACTAGTCACCACCCTGCCCTCTGTTCCCTCAGTTCCTTTTACGACAAACCAAATCATACCATGTTTCTGGAACACTTAGTATTATCTTAATTTTTGTCAAATACTTTTGTTGGATAGGATAGGGCACTGTTTTGGTCGGTAAAAGAAGGAATCTAGAAATACAATGCAGGGGGCCATCGGTTGCACTGCAGTGGAAAAATGCCGAATCTCTATTACATCTGCACATCCATCCTCTAAATATGCCTTAACTGTCTGTTTCCTCTCTCTTAAACTGTTCCATTTCTCTTGATATTTCATTTATTTGTGAGATAAATTCTGGCTGTGGAAATTGGGTTATGGTCACATCACCCTTCATCGTTCCACTTTTGATATTCCTACGATACCAGGAAATCATCGATTAGTAGAACAAATAAACTATCTAGTTGTCGAGGGAAAGCATTGAGTCAAGGCTTGTGCCACACTTTTGCTTGCACTAAATTCTAGGCAAAACTTGAATATAATTTTTAAATGTTAAATATTATAATTTTTTTTTTAATAAAAACATAACAAGTAAATTTTTTTATAACTCAATATCATATAATTGAGTTCTTTAAAAAGTTTTCCCTAAACATCATATTTTTATCAAAAGTTTAATGACAAATTTAAAATACTTTACCAAGTCCATTTCCTTTTGACCACTATAAATGAAGGCCAAATCATGCAGAATAAAGCAAAAACTGCAAAATACTTCTTCACTTTAAGGTTATGGCTTTTCTTTCCTTTTAAGACTTACAGTTATTTTATGTTTTAATGAATGTGGGATTCTGTAATGAACAGGTAGCAAATGCAACTGATCATGTGAAATCGGGCACAAATGCTCTCCAAACTGCAAAGAGTTTGCAAAAGAGGTCAAGGAAATGCATGATGATTTCCATTATACTTCTCCTGGTCATCGCCATCATCGTGGTACTCTCTATACTTAAACCATGGAAGAAGTAAGCAGAAGAGAAAAGTAATTTCCATCTCCGAGAACTACTTTGTCACTTTTCATTACTAAATGAGCACTTTAACAATTGTTACTGTGGCGAGAGTTTGTTGCTTGTACTACTTGCTAAATTTGCCCTCTTTTTTAAGAATACATGCACACTTAATGCATAATAAGATGCCTTTTTTTTTTTTTTGTTCTCTGAACCTTGAAGGAAAATGCAATGTAGCAATCCATTGCTGTTGTTTCCTCTTCAAATCTCTAACCCTGGTTCACCATTTTTTTTTCTTTGGCGGGGTGAGAACCCTGTTTACTTTCAGTTTCAGTAAATAAAATGATTTCTGGAAAAGTATCAGATTCTAATGTTGGGTAAAATATAGATGCTTGCACACTGAGGTAAGCTAGGATTCTGTTAAATACATATACATTGAATAAAAGTAAATGATTCAGGATGATCAGAAAATCCAGAAAAGGGAAGAGAAATGCCAAGAGTTGATAGCAGATATGACCAAAATAGAAATAAACTCACAAGTTAGAGGGAGAAGTCTTAAGGTCACCATTGACTACCAGAAACTGCACTTGTGCTATCATCAAGTAAGGATCTTATTTATGTTCCATAAACCTTAGAATCAGTTGAAACTTTCACAGCCTTACCATCCATTGTCTCCATTGCTGGCAGTGGCCCCTAGCATGAGATCATTTGTTGGTGGAACACATTCCCTTGAACACTATCATACAAGACTGATATTTATAATTGCAATGCAACATATATAATACAGATTATGAGATACCAAAAATTTTCCATGTCAGAGCATGCAGACTACATGGTTTAACAAACCAACATAAAAGAAACACTGCGGGGCAGGGGCTGGGGAACTCACCGATCTTACTTATCCTTGTAATGAATGGCCACCTGGATATTGCATATTCCTATCATGAAAGAGAAAGGCTGGGAAATTAAACTTCACTGTCCATATGCCATGATGGGCTATGGATTATTCTGTAAGCGTGATCATTTCTACCAGAAATAATAGTTAACAGAAAAGATACCAACTCCAACCTGTTACCACCCTATCAAAGGGGGTCCACTTTCAGACCCCTATTCCCATCCTCTGGATGTTGACTCCAGCTATACTTAGGTAACATATTCCCTTTCCAATTGTTTCCTATTAAGTCTTCATCCTTCTAAGACTACATTTTTTATAAGAGTAGCAGGAACTACATATTTGTAACAAGGTACAACATCTAAGTCCCTAAAATTCCCAAGCAATTTCTGTTGTGGCATTTTGAATGTAGGATTGTGAAGGAAATAAATATATCTTCTGTTGCATCTCCCTCATCCCTCCTTTACTTTAGCTCTCCTCTTTCTGTTAGAGGCGAAAACATGTTGGGTGGGGGGAATACTGCTGGTTGCCCTCTGATTCATCTTAAGATACAACCTCACGTTTATCTTCCCTTTACCAGGCATTTTGAATGTAGGATTGTGAAGGAAATAAATACATCTTCTGTTGCATCTTCCTCATCCCTCCTTTACTTTAGCTCTCTTCTTTTTGTTAGAGGGTAAAACATGTTGGGCGGGGGAATACCGCTGTTTGATCTCTGATTCATCTTAAGATACAAGGACCTCACGTTTATCTTCCCTTTACCATGGACAACGTGCATCGTTTGTGCATCCAGGCATCAAACCAGTATTTTTATGAAATCTAATAGGATCACACTATTGTAAGGAAATAAATCTGAACTTCTCCCTCTACATCTTCAAGAGAGTTTTTGGGTGTCTATCACATCTATGTCATTCCAAAGATGGATTCTTTAGATGATATATTAAAGAGTAGTGTCTTGCATTTAGAGATAAAAGCAATCATCTTGTTTTACACTTTAAGCTAATGAATATTTATGTACCATACTTTTTCTCTGCCAATCTATGTATTAGCAAACATATCTGCTATACTGATCCAGTCCCACAAGTTACAACCAAAAACATTGTTGTGAATTATATTAACTGATTCTCCACCCATAAATTGTAATACCTTGTCAACCGCAAAAACTTCTCTGAACCTGAGTCTGACAGACAGATGCCTAATAAGTATGAAAACCTCAAGTGTAATTCTAACATGTCATGGTGAACTTTCTATTTAACAAAAACTTCTTAAACTTGGAGAAAATTATATATATGGAGAAATGTGAAACAGTGCACATAAGAAACAAAAAATGCATGAATTAATTATACAAGTTACTGAATTCAAATAGCCATAATATTCTACTTATATGAAAATATTGAGCTAGAAAGAGGGAAAAACATATAATTCTGCAGAGACATGATATACAACCAAATAAACTAAGCACATACTTATCTCCCTTATTTGTATGACATCCTTTTCTTACATGATCTTTCTGCATCTTGTCATCTTCCATCTTAATCAATTTCTCACAGCGTGTATGCATTTGTACCTAATTAGTCCTCATACACCATGATTCGTATGCAAAATATCTCTTTCTCTTCCTTGCATGAAGCATTGCCTTTATGCCACCAAAGGAGTTATTAGACAGATGAATCAAAGATACAGGCAGTGCACAAAGAATTAGCTGGCAGATACTATGATCTGTGAGGATTCTCCACATGCATGTGAGACACAGAGTGTTTGTGGGATGCTGGGTAAAGGGGGCAGGGGGAAACTTCGTGCAATAGATAAGTTAAATTTGGAATTCTAAAGGTTCAAAACTACAATTTTGTAAGCAAATGACACAAATAAGATATGAGTTGAAACAAAGCAGCCTACATTAATATACTAACAAGAATTAGTAAGGTAGCATTATACCATGTGACAAGCAGCAAATACGTTAAAGTTCCATCATATCTTTCCTTGTTAAATGACGCAACGAACACATGGAATATTTTGCTAAGTTAGACCAGAGACATATAAAGTAAACAAGGAAGGTAAGCAAATTGAAAGCAGAGAACCAAAAGATTATGTCCTTGGGGTTAGCAAAGATAAAGCAATTTTAAGAACAAATTATGTAACTTTAATCTGGAAATAGGGGATATTATTTTCCCCAGAATTTTTTCATATTTCTTGGCATTTTGTGGTCAATATGACTTATCCACATACACATGGAAATTTTTGCTGAGAGTTCAACCAGATGCATAAAAATCAAACAACGAAAGCATCAAATACATTCAAGTTCTGGCATATCCCATGGTCAGTAATCATTATAACTTATTATCGTTATGTTATGGTTCATTAACTTTTTGCACAGGACACAGGTTAATTTAACTTCACTAAATTTTTTGTTGCAGCAGTCAAAATGATGATAGCTTTCCCATAATCTCATAATTTTCATTTGTCTTTAAAATTTACAGTTGTAACAACTCAGAATTTTAACCTCCCGACGAACAGCATTAAAAAAAAAAAAATTGCATAGCAGTATCAGTACAGTAGAAACCTTGTCAAGCAGACTATTCCTGTTGTTTGATTACGCATTGGAAGACGAAACTTTAAGCAGGCAAGAAATTTAATAAGATCATATGACGAAAAGCAACCAAAAAATTTTCTGAAATTTTATTCAAGTGCAAGTAACATCGAAGGCCTCAGAAATAGTTTCGATTTACATCCATCTGTTCCTATTACTATTACGCAGATATATCCAGAACACCTGTATATAACAATGGAAGAGGGCAATACAAATATATTGCTCAGAATCTGACAACAAGAATAAAGAACAACAAAGAAGGTTAAAACTTGGGAATCTAAACATCCATGTTTAGGCGACCGAGATCGAAATTTAAGTCTCCACTGAACTTGTTACGAAATTAATTCATCAATATTCAAGCTTTTGCTCCTTTATCAAATCAGCAAAACCCAACTAACCCGCAAGACGAAGATGGAAAAAGCATAAAATTTTAAAGTCATTCGTCTTTTTGATTCCCTCACTAACCAAACAGCATATAAGTAAGATCTGCTTGGTTTTCTCGATATTCCACGAATTAAAGTGAATACTAAACCCATAACAGGTCGAACAACGAAAAATGAAAATACCCCTAAAAAATTCAATGCCTCGAGAGGAATGAAAGAGATAGTTTGAAGCTGAAAGAAGGTAAAGTTTGTACCTTGGAAGTCTTTTTTTTTTTGGGTCTTCGGAACAGAGTTTCTTCGGATCTTCGACTCCGATTATCGGCTAATCAACTGCGACCCTTCTCATCTGCTAGATGGTGCATGGTAAAGGGACGGTGCGAGACAGCGACAGTGGATCTTGAATCTGAAGAGGACGGGTGCTTGGGCCAACGTGGCAAATAATGCGCAAAATAGTGTCAACGCGGATTTGATCCCCTAAAATACTTCGTGAGTGAAGTGAGGAGAAAGAGAAAGGTGGACTCACCTTTATCAATTCTGTCATGTGGGGTTTTATTATTATTCTTATTTTTTTTTTTTTTATTTCATCTAAAATATTTTAAATGATTCTAACCTGTGTCAACGCGGATTTGGATCTGTTTATATTTAAGTATCTTATGTTTATTCATGTTTCTTATAAATTTGATTTTTTTTTTAATTTTTTATTTTTTAAAAAAAATGAATGGATCCTTCATGTGAGAGGATATGAGCAAACTTCAACGTGAGCATATCCATTTCCGTGTCAACGCTGGGAAGCTGATCCTCTCCAATGTGAGGCGGGCAGTGCGCGTGAATTGCGTGAAATCATAGCCGTTAACTCATCTGGTAGTGCATGTTGAGACACGCTGCAGACAACACAATTACAGGAATAAAATGCTGGATGAGACACACCGTTTTGGGAGAAAAGTAAATGTACAACAAAACTCTGTTTGGGTAAATGTGGTGTATTGTTCCGTTTCCATCTGCCATTTTGCCACTCTATTTTTGCTTTAATTTTCAGAGCTTTGGAATGCTTTTGGCGCCATTTGTGGTCTGGTTTTGAGTTTGGCAAATAACAAGAAGATTAGAGGGATTGAAGAAAAATCACTATTTTCTTTTTGGCAAGCAAAAGTTTTTGCTGGATTTGCAAAATCTTAATTCTTTGATATCCGTATTCTTCAATAAAAATTGAAATGGCTCATGTTATCCATTTTATTTCTTTTTTTTTTTTAGCTTTCATCAAAATGTATATGATAATTACAATTTGAAATAATTACATCATTGATTTTAACCCAATTCAATAATCATTTATGCAATATTCAAAATATTGCAATTTGATTAGTAAGCCGATCAAAAAAAAACATAAAAAAAATGTGATAGAGAAACAATAAATAAAAAAGGGTGTACTTGGAGAAAACAGTAAAGATCAAGAACGGTTACGATAACTATAGCAAAGGAAGAAGGCATAGAGACGCTGTTTGAACTGAACTGGGAGATGGAACAATTTTAGAGTAGTCTGCCAAAATAACTTGACTCTAGAAGACCACAACGAAGCTATGTTTGCCGAATTGGATAGTCTTGATGAAATGAATCTATTGGCCTTGGATCATATAAGGGTTTAGACGAGGGAATAGCTAGAGCCTTTTGGAAATTACAGAGATCGGGAGGGAGAGAGGCGGGCCTAGCATTGCTGTTTTGTGTGTGTATAAGTTCAGATACCCCAAACAGTGCATCTCATCCTGCATTTTATTCGTGCCATTGTGTTGTCTGCCACGTGTCTCAACATGCATCATCAGATGAATTTAACAGTTACAATTTCACGCAATTCATCATGCACTGCGCGCCTCGCAATGGGGAGGATCAGCTTCGGTCAACGCTGCCATCTCCTTCATAGCAATTAAGAAATTTAATATTACATCAAAGGAAAAAAAAGAATTAATATTTCTATATGTTATTTAAACGTGATCATGACTGTCCAGTCCAAAAAAATGAATTTAAAAAAACATAATTTTTTAAAAAAATTAATTATAAAATGAGTCGAATTCAAAATATTTTTAAATTTAATCTAAATTCAAACCCACCCTATATTGTATTTACTTTTTTTATATTATTAATCAATGATCAATAATATATTTTTTCTCCTTTTTAGTTTAATTTTACCTAGCAAAATGCTCAAATATTCAAACCCATACTTCACACTCCTTCGACGATGCTGTTTAATAACTTCGTCTGAGCCATTTTCTCATGTTCTCGCCGTTTAATAAGTTGGCTGCACGTTTGCCTTAGAGAGAGGATCATCTGCGTTTACGAGCCCTGAATGGCTTGCGGCTTCTCTCCAATCTTCTATCTCCGTCCAGTCTCTAATCTTCTATCTCTATCCAGTCGTACAGACAGTGCTTCTACTTCTCTTTTCTATTTTGTTTTTAAATTTTTGAAAAAAAAAAAAAAACTTAACCTTTGACATTAAAAAGACTAGAGAGGAGGCCATCTGGAGAGAAGCTGAGCACCCCTAAATTAGTTTTTCTTAACAATGAAACAAGTCCAAACGGAGACCGCTGCAGTTTTGACTGGGAATCAAAGGGGATCCGCTTTCCAGAAGGGAAGCAGCCTCGCCAAACGCAGTGTCCCCTTCCCCTTCTTTTGTCCGCCATTTTTGCACCATTCTTTGCCTTCTCTGTATGGGTTAAAACGCAGCATCTTTGCCCTTCCCCTTCCTTCGTTCGCCATTTTTGCACAGAAGTGATGCTTCCTCTTCGATGTCACATGCACATCAGAGAGCATCCAAATTGGCTTAAAATTTTGAGGTTTCTTTCATGGGTCTTATTGAATTCGTTGTTTCTTGGTTGCTTTCGGGTTTAGTTTTATGTCGTTGATGGTTTTGATTGAAATCTGTTGCTATTGGTGGTTTTTATTGCAAAGGAGTTAACTGGGGTTCTGACGGGGATACCCAATTGGCAGAATTTGATTTCATCGTTGGGAGGATGCAGGTTACATAGGGATACCCAGTTTGCAGAACTGTGCTGAAGCAGCTCATTAGCTAAGAACCTTGGAATTCAGAAAATGTGCTTCAAAGTTTATCAAAGGACTCGAGAGAAGTTGTTTATAATCCAACCAGAGAGTTTATTGGTTTGCTCACATATTAAGATCTCCTTGTTCTCTGTCTGCTATTTGATTTTTTATCAAATTGTTGCAAGTTGATTGATTTTGATTCACTTGTGGATTACTGCAGGATAAGCTGGAGAATGGGTGTAATATTGGATTTAGAATAGGCAAGGCTTTTGGAAAAACCAGTGGTGCAATGTATTCTTTGTAAAATATTTCAGTGTAACTATACATTATTTTGGCAAAGATGTGACTATATCAATATCATATACAAAGCTGCCTTTATTTAAGTATCATATGCAATAACCATCTTTAAATGCTCTCTTAGCTCTACTAATCAACCATCCGATTGCTGAAATTCAAAATATCACCACAAAATCTTGATGTTTCAAGCAATTATACAAGAAGAACAAGTGGCTCCTACATTATAAAAGAAAATAACCATAACATGAACGCTAAATACATATCATTAACATATTTTGCTTATTGTATATTAGAATTAAAAAATAAATACAAGTACAAATTTACATGATAGACACGGCACAGTAGTACTCCAAAAAAATACAAATAATGTGAGATTGAGTAATAATAATATCTTTTTTGGAACCAAACAAGAATGGTAACTAGCTTTATCGAAACCAAATATATATGCGAGCGTGTTTGAAAACCTAATGACAAACCACGTTTGTGTAAAAATAATCATTTATTATTTTAGAGAAAACGTGATTTTAGTCGCAGCCACCGAATTTTAAACATGTACTACATATATTTTGAATTGCTTTATAGTTAAGATAATTATGTCAATTAAGCTTCATCAATATAACATCCTATCCTATTTAGTATGGCTTGATAAATAGTCAAATGCTTTGTGTGAATGAAATAGACCATATATATATATATATATATATAATTCTTTGCATAACTGATGGAAAACCTTCCTTCCACCCAAAAAACAAAAAAAAAATTAAGTCATCATCAAAACACCAGAGGATGCCATACAAAATATGGACCTATTTGATTTTATTCTGATTATTTTATTCTGATTTTAATGTTTTTAAAATAAATTTTAAAAATAAAAAAATTTAAAAAAACCTGTTTAACTTATTATTCTGAAAAATTATTTTTTTTACTTTTTTCTGATTTTGCAAAACAAAAATTATAAAAAATTTAAAAAATATTCTAATTTTTTTGTTTCTAAAAATATAATTATATTTTTTTATTTTACAAAATGCTTCATTACAAAATATATTATCAAACAAAAATTTTTTATTTTTTATTTTTAAACAAAAAACTATTCTAAAAATAAGAAATCAAACCCTTTACCTTTCCCATAACCTCCAACTCACTATTTCTTCTAAGTTTTTCTTTTTTTTTTCTTTAAATATTATTCAGATAGAAAAACCTATCTTTCTCCCAACCTCCAACTAACTGTTTTTCTTGCTTTTTTTTTTTTTTGGTATTTACAGAATGCTATCTCTTCTGTTCTTTTTTTTTTTAATAATTCACTAAAAAAAAAACTATCTTCATACGGAAAACCAAAAAAAGAGCAAGGGTTACCTCCAAATACAGAAGGAGAGGTTCATGAGATGTAGCAAAGCAAGGTGAATCTCCATTTTGTTTTGCAAGAACTATGGTACAACACTCCTCCTCCAACAACAACACAATGCTCACAATTTGGCGCCAAAGAGAAGCACGTTCACTGCTACAAGAAACATCGAACTCACCGAGTTGTATGCATAGATCCGGCTGCCTCTGTTTTGCTTTGTATCAGTTCGAAACGCTGCATCCTGCCCTTGTTTAAGAGGTGTTCTACTTAACTGCAGGGTGAATTTAGAGAATCGACTCGCGTTTACCTTGGCATATGTAGCTCGCGATGGTTTACTGCACAGTGCTGTTAGCAAAAGAAACGCAGAACTTTCCAATCTATCTAACTTTAACCTTTATTAGCTAGTTTAGTTTTTCTTTTTCTTTTTTTTTTAACCTTTACTACACTTCTACAGTTTCTTTTGTTCTTTTTGGGTTTTATTTATTATTTTATAAATGGGCCAAGCCGAACTCCTTTTTAATTAGGTTGACCTCGGGTTGAAAAAAATGTAAATAATACTGGATTAACTTAGGGCACAGGCCTAATTTTTCATGAGCCTAATTCATTTTTAAGTGAACCCAACCCCTAATTAGTTCTTGTTATTGTTTTTTTTAACCAAATTGTAAACTATTATCTTTTATATAATATTAGCATAAAAAATTTTGACCAATATTAGCTCATAAAAGTACACTTAAAAAAAGTTCTCAATTAATTTTATTTTTAAATTTTAAGTCGGGCTTTAGTTTAAATACAAAAATGAAAAAGTTTGAATATAAGAAGTTCAAGTTTTGTTCAATTAAGTCATGATTTAAGTAATTGTTTCAAAATTCATAAAAAATAATAAATTATAACCAAATAAGATTTTTCATCAGTTTATTACACATTTAAGACCCGTTTAATACATAAAAAATTAAAAATGTAAATAAAAATTAAAAAAGTTTAATTTTATAAATAAAAAATGACTGTCTTATTTTTATTTTAAAAAATTATAAAAATAAATAGTTACTGTTAAATAATAATTATAAAAGCATTATAAATATTATACAATTTTTTTTTTCATTTCACTTTCTCCTAAACTATGCTATTTGGCATGGGGTAATAACTTAGAGAGGATGGGTAAGTGAAAAGGAATTTTTATTAATAATTGTTTGGTACACATATCAATTGGAGGAAAAATGAAATTTCAATTGGAAAAGCAACAAACTTGACAATGGTGCCCTAAAGCTTTAAAGTGAAATTTCATCCAAAAGCTCCTCCTCAATGAAAATCTAGTAACAATGGCCTGGAATCAATTCTAGAGTATGTTAATTTCATGCAAAAACCAACACCCACTTTCAAAAACCATCGGCTTGTGCATCCAAATCACTAGAAACTTCGCTATAGTGCTAAAGCACCCTGTCCACCATTCCTTCATCATCATTGGCACTATTCTCGGCTTTCTCAGTGGTGTTTATCTTTGAAATAGTGCTTATCTCCAAAAGCTCATATTTGGCCACTACTTGTTCGATGACAACAACATTAATAAAATAGATTTAGAAGGAGGCGAAAAGGTGTGTATGCAAAATCTGAAAAATAATTAAAAAATAATTGAAAACTTAAGTTAAAATAAAGTTAAAGAGTTAACAAATTAAGTTGAACGAAATTTTAATAAATCGTTCTTAGATAGTGATAATGTTACATGAAAAATAGTGTAATAAATACAAGTTGAGTGTACACTACAAATTAACTTAATTTTAAAAAAAAGCACAAATAAAAAGTTAAAAAAAAATAACATATGATAATTTAGATTTTATAACCTACATTCAATCCTTTTAAATATAACGGAATTTCCTTTACTCAAAAATAAGTTACAGTGCCCTTTGACTCGGACTTAACTTCTCTAAAAATTTTCACAAATTTACCTTTGGTTTACTTACACAAGGTTTTGCATGAGTTTATCCCTTAACTTACTTTTACACATAACTTTACTTAAGTTTACTATAAATTTACTCTCACAGTTAAAGAGTTTAAAGAAATATTAGAGAGAGAAGATTTGCAACCCAGTAAGGGATTACAAAAAATACTGAATAAATGTTTCTTTAAAAGTTGATGGATTGAAAACTAAGAATATTCTAAGAAAAATAAATGCTATTACATATTCAAATGATTTTTTAATGATTTTCTTTGTGATTTGCTCTTTAATCTTCAACATATTCATACTTCTTCACCAACTTGTATTTATTACTAATGATGTCTCTTTTTTTTGTAAAGAGGAGCATTAAAGCAGCATCTTTTCAATTGGAACAGAAGATGTATGTTTTGAACATTCATTCTTCTTTTTAATGTTCATATCTTCTTTCACAACAACATCATGTCATATATAGTGTTTGTCTCATCTCCATCAAGTTAGACATACAATATACTCTTCTTTTATACCAAAAAAATATTAGTTGTAAAAGAGAGATAGTAAATTTGACACAAATATATCTTATTCTATTTGTATTTTCTAAAAATCAAAAGTACTAGAAATTTATCGATTAACTCATTCATGAAATTCAAACAAAATAAGGGACAAAATTTAACAAGTCAAGTTTCAAATAAATATATCAAAAATTTTATTTTGTTATTATCAAAATCATAAGTCAAGTAAAATTATTAGACTCCACAAATTTTGGGCCAACGAGCATAGTCCATGTCTTCACCCAATGCATGCTAGTTTTAAGGAGAAAGAGAGATTCATCCAAGCTTGGAATTTAAGAAACATGTATTTTTTCAAGGGTATTTTGGTTAATTTTACACATTTTTTCTCTTTCTCTTTCTCATTTCCTAGCCATACCAAATATGATTTTACTTACCCAATTATATTATATGCACGTTTGGATAAACGTTGAAAAATCACCTTTAAAATAAAAGTAACAATTTTTTGTTTTATCTAAAATGTGATTTAAAAAGAAAAAAACACATATCTAAACATAGCATTTATTCTTTTTTTCCTTTCTCATTTTTATTAAAATTAAAATTCTTTCTATGTACCAAATGTATCCTTAACTCTTTATAGACTAGTCAAAAATGAAAATTTAACTGCGCCTTGTACCCAAATCTAAATGAGAGTTTTTTCTCATTAGAAAACCTTGGCACAATTAACAGGCCTATTTACCTCATTTACCATCAAATAGCTTTCCGCCATGAAATGAAGAGGTTCTTTAACAATAAACAATGACAAAATATCCAATCTTTGAACAAACTCAAATAAACCATGGACCAGGAACACAATTTACTATGGCCGAGGAAACAAATTCAAACTACTTTAATGATCTCGGAAATTTTCTTTGTCGGAAATTTTACATTCAACATGGTGCTTAAGTTTGTGAACTTCATATACACAACCATGGTTGAAGAAAATTCTAGTGGCTTCCAAAGTTTTCAAGCGAAAGTTGTTAAAACAAAATTGCCCTCTACTAATGCACCATCAAATAGTTTCTTCAATATTAGTTCATTCCAACACATGTTTGAATTGAGCATAAAGGAGTTCCTAAGAATGAGCACAGGGAAGAATGCAAAATAAAGAGACAGAAAACACAGTAAAATATGTTTTAAGGGTTTTATTTCAAGCATATAAGGATTAAACCAAATTACACAACATAAACAAGTTTCTTCCTTCCCCAATACCCATCCACTAAAAAACTTTGAGAGTTTAGACAAGGGATATTACACAACGTGCGGCCCAGAAAAACAATAACAAAATGACTCAATAATCTAGATAATTATTCCTCCACATTTATTCCAATCCTTTAATACTTGAATTAGTTGATTCAGAAGCAGCTCTTTTACATTCTGGCCTTGGCAACCACCATACTCCCTCCACCCATGTCCACAGTGCGAGGCCTAGTCCATGTTTGCTTGAATTGCTCTTCAGTCACTCCTGCAAAACAACATCAAACAACAAATATTATCATAAAGTTTCAATCTTTTCCTCAAACACGCACAAAGGGAGATGGGGTTTTTTATCTCTTTAATTTTTTATTTATATTTCTACATGGCTTGCCTTTGCCCATTGCAGCAGTTGATGCTACACCTCCCTGCACAGTCTTGAGGTACTTATCATAGTAATTAGCACCTGACCATTTCTGATGAGCAAGTGTGTCAACCCCATTATTCCTCTCCTCTCTCTGAATCTTCTCCACATAAGCCAGCATTCCCCTATTTGCAAAGTCACTTGCAAATGTGGAAGCAATTAATGCATTAGAGTGTAAACCACCCACTGTTATGAACTGCCACACATACCCCAACCTAGCAATTCTGGGTATGAACTCAGTCATTTGCTCATCAGTCATACCCGAAGCATCCCAATTAAACGATGGAGAAAGATTATACGCCAGCATAATCTCTGGGTGCTTAGACTTAACCCCTCCAGCAAATTGAGTACACTCAACCAAATTGGGGCGTGAGGTTTCCATCCATATCAAATCAGCATGTGGAGCAAAAGCCCATCCACGAACAATTGCTGCTAAAACAGACCCTTTGAATCTATAAAACCCTTCTCTTGTTCTAGGCAAGTCCCAATCCCAGAAGAGATTTCTCACACCCAATCTCTCAGCAATCTCTCTTCCTTCCTCATTGGAGAGACACCTCTCATAACTTGAATAATGGATCCATTCATTCAACCTCATTTTCTTATCTTCTTGCCCTATGTTCATGTTCTTAATCGCATCCACGACTGCCTCAGAAAAAGTTTTCAACTTTGCCATTGATAGCCACTGATCTTCAATAGCCTGAAGCTCAGCTCCGTTTTTTCCAGCAGCCATATTATTAGCCATAAGAGTGGCCAAGCTCTTTCCTCTCAGGCTCGGGTTGGTAACACCCAGTATAAACTGATGGTCCCTTGTGTCTATATTAGACTGAATCAGATTAGCTGCTTCTGCATCTGTTCGAGCCACCAGTACTGTTTCTACTCCCATTACGTCAAATTGCAGCCTCGCAGCCACGAGCCTATTGATGTGTTCACTAATGGCAACTAGAACTTTTCCTGCCATGTGACCACATTTTTTGGTCCCAGAGGATTGGTCTTCGATGTGGACACCGGCTGCACCGCGTTCAACAAAAAGCTTGCAGAGCTTTACAGTTGCTGTAGTGCCACCAAAGCCAGTATCGCCATCGGCTATAATGGGTCTCAAGTAATCAATGTAAGGGGTTCTGGCTCTCTCTTCTCTGCTCATTCTCATTCTTTCTTCTCTCTGTTTTCGGTCATGGAATTGCTGGGCGAAGAATAGGTGCTCAACCTGAAGGAAGTCATAATGATAAACACTTTGAAATTTAGGCCATAATCTATTTCTCCTATGATGTCATAAATGTTATGTTTCACTATAACTACTATAATATAATCTGACTTATATTAACCTTGTTGGGGACAGTGTCGTAAGGGTAATCGGCGAGGTCGGGGCCGGGTTCGTTGGTGGTGGCGGCGGTGGAGGAGCATTGCCAGCCAGAGACGTAGATGGTGTCCAAGTGATTAGCCATTTGGGTGACCTGAACTGGGTCAAGTGCACCGAAGGTCCTTGAGGCAGTGCCATTGGCCTGGTGGGTCTTGAGGGTTCGCCATAGCTTCTTGGCCATCTCATTAGAGCCATAGGTTTGCCTGAGGCTACCTCGTAGTGCTACAACATCTCTCGCTGAGTATGGTCGCCGGGTCAGCCTGAACCTCTCCGAGTTCCACCATGCCTGCACCTCTGCCACCTCCGCTTCAAACCTTGCTTCTTCTTCCATTATCTGTTCTTAAAACTAGCTTTTATGAAATAACTTCAATAATTAAAAAAAAAAAAAGCATTATGATTTAGTCATTATATCACTTCTACCTTTCTATCCAACTCTGAAGCAAAGTGCATCATCTTTAGAACCATTATAGTCCATAATTTCTTCCGTTTTTTCTTTTCTGATTAGGGGATTAACTAGAGATAGAAGATAAAAAGCCAAAACAGAGTGGTTTCTAATCCAATCATAAAAAATATAAGCACATCTACATTCTTATAAACCCTGTGTTTTTTTCAAGTATTACAGTTAGTGCTAAATTCTCTCCACATGGATGGAACAACCTAATGCATTTGGATTATAGGAAAAGATATAGAAGGAAGAAAATGGACAAGAGAGAAGGCTTCATTTATGTTGGATCAAAGGTTAGTTAATATTTTACTTATGACAAACATTTTAAATTAATTAATTTTTGGAAAAATATGTTTTTATTCTATTGGGCTGAAATTATGATTTAAAGGAATTGTTTTTGGGCCAAACATATGCTAAAAGAAAATACTGATCTGGGCCAAGTGTTATCAAGCAAGAATGTTCAAAAATCAATAAACTTATTAAGGATCATATAATCAAATTTCTATGTTTCTTGAAATAGCACTAGGACTCTTAAAGGCGCAAGATTTAATTCCTATTCTGAACATATTCTCGCATTTTTTTGTGCTACAAATGAAAAAAGAAAGCAAGTAAATCAGGGAAACAGAAAAGGAAACAAATTGAATGAGTAAATTAAGGAAGTAGAAAAGATCAATGTAGTCTTATATTGAAATAAAGCTGAGACTTATTCATAGAGAAGCTGGTTCAAAGTGTCAATTAAACGTTGGAGTAATGAAGATAGTAATATTTAGAGCATTTAAAGCTGAGACTCATAGACCTTAATGATTGATCTGCACTTTAATGAAGAAAACTATCAGATTAATGGTTACATTTTCCCAAGCTTTACTATTTAAGAAAACCTCTTGAAGATGAATAATTCTAAACACCTATTAAGTGCTATCATCTTTCTCTTTTGCTGAGCTAAACTGTGTATTCATTTCTCCTAGTGAGTGTGAAGCAAAACACTTGAGATGCTCTTAGTGACCCTAGATTCTATTGAGTAAAATTTCACTTTTATACTTTGCTTAACTAGGTTTTTAGGAAGCTTGTTAAAGTCATGAGTTTTGTGAGATCATAAAAGTAAGTGTGTTGAGCTTTGGTATTTGGAGTTGCCTTAATTGTATTAGGCTATAAAAGCATTTTAGTAGTATTAAATCCTTAAGGTTGCCGTATCAAGTAGACGATAAAAAAAAAAAAAAAAAAGTTGAGCCTTGTGTATAAGATTACTTTGGTGTAATTTGTTAAAATTTCCTTTTATAATAAAACTCCCTTCCTGTATGTTTAGGGAGAGAATGTAAGACTATATTGCTCTCAATCTTGATAAATCTGATTACGTTGATTTTTCTTACTCCTACTCTTTTACTTCTTGTTCCAAAGTATTTTTTGAAAAGGTAGAAAACTAAAAAAATTTGGTTTCAAATGTTAAAGTTTCATGTGATCTAGTTACATAAGTGAAAAACTTGTTTACAAGTACTTGAATTTTTTTTTAAAAAGGTCAATTGTAAAAATTAGGAACTTGAAGTTCCTGGTTTGTAAAAAGATTTTAAAAAACAATTATTTTTAAAAGAACAAATTCAACTCCCTTTCTTGAGTCTTTCTAGACAAACGATATTTGTGGGCGTATGAATATCATTTGGTTAAAGAGGTTGGTTATTAAAGGGTAAGCTCGGGAAGAGGATAATAAATCTAAATGCATTTAAAATATTATTCTCATAAAAGTCGAACTCAGTGAACCCAGAAGGGATTGGTGCCAATTAGCAAGTGGGTAAGGTTCAGAATTATAGAATATGAACTCGTTTTATGGGTAAGGGGAGGGGATGACTTCTAAATTGAGCCTTTTCTTTTATTTCCACTCACCACCAAAACAATGTAACATGGATATGTAATTTCTACTATCATTCAACTTACAAAACACGCATCATATAAAATTTCTATTGAAGCTCAATCATCAAGATGAATTATGTATAATAACAACGATTGAGCATAACTTGTCATAAGATTGGCCATTGCTCTTCTCAAATTCGATAAGACTCTGAAGAGATGAAAACAATAGTGCATGGACTTGATTGAGCGCTTACCAATGAGGGCGCAGAGAAAGATGCAGCCATGGATAGAACTTTTCCTTTTTTTTGGTAGATATTTCTTAAAGAACTATGAGAAGTTCTTGCTCGAAAAGCTCGTCCAAGCTGCTCAATTTATATGATAACGGGAGGGGCAGATAGGCAGATATCATGCCCCTTGTGAAAAAAGGTAGAACAGATGACACAGTGGATAAGGGAAACAAACAAAAGCCAAGAAATTTCCACTGTGTTTCTCGCATTTATGATTATCTAATCTCAATAAAATTTTTTATTTCTCTCTTCAGGGAAAGATGAAAACTTGTCAATTTGAGAGCTGCATTTGCAGGCACGTATGGTGATGGCACTCCTCCAACGATCCTGTGGCACCGTTCTTGTCATCTTCCATTTAGTATCATGTCATCCAGGGTTAACTGATTCTGTTTTTTCTGTTGATCTTGCTTGTATATTATTATTGAGAGACTATTTGATGGTAAAATTGTTAAAAAATAAACGAAAGAAAATAATTTTAAAGATAAAAAATAATTCTCATGTCTCTATTTTTACGAAGTAATAAAAAGTCACATGTCTCTGGCCAAAAATCGTAGAAAGCTTTTATTCATGGCATATTTATGCTAAAATGGTTATAGTTCTATGGTCAAATATCTAGAAAGTTTTGTATGCATCTTTAGAATTGGTGAATTGATTTTATCATTATTGTTTTTGCCCTTTTTTTGGTAATTATTCATTAAAATTTATACTTTTCTATATACATTTAGAGTGCTTTTATGAATTCAAGTCATACTTAAAAATATCTATATAAATAGTTAAAATGTACAGCCATCAAATTACAACCTTTTGAGAAACTCTCCATATAATTACTTAATTTTACATACATTTATATATTGGTTTATAAGACGTGAAGCCCTCTAGTAACAAGTGTGCTTCAAGTTGTTGGAAAAGTTGACACCTAGTTAATCTAATTAAGTGGAAATATTATGTGTCAAACTGTGGATGCCGTATAAATAAGGCAGCAATTTGTACGCATCCTTCTTTCAATTTGGAATTGTCTTCTACTTAAAATGCCTTAGGTAGTTTGGTACCAATAAATGGACATTCCAAGAAATGTTATTATTTAAAAAAAATGTAAGAAATATTTATTATATTTTTATCATTGTTATTCAATAGTATTTTTTAATTATTTTTTAAATAAAATTTTTTTTATCTCACCTACTTATATTTTTTATTCATTTCTATTCCCTTAATTTTTTTTTACATACCAAACACTACTTAAAAAGTCGTTGTTTAGCATAGTTATATTCCAAGATTATTTTTTATTGACTAAATTATGATAATTTTTAAAAAATTTAATTTAATTATATTATATTTTTATCTTAAATTTATATTAAACTCTCTTAACATTTAATATATATTACAAATTTTTTTATTAATTTATTTGTTATCAATAGAGTTAACATTTTACATATATAAAAATAAAATTATCTAACTATCCTTATTGTTAATAAAATCATATTTCGATATTAAATCTTAACATTAATTTTGTTGTTCTTATTGTGATATTAATAATAGAATGTCATGCAGAAAAATAACTTTTGGATTGAAAATAAATTGGAGGAGAGATTTTTTTAATTTATATTAAATGTTATAGGGGTGTCAAATGATATTTTTAAAACAAAACAAATATCAAGTCTAATTTAATCAAACTTAAAGAAAAGTTAGGGTAATATATATATTTTATATGTTTAAAGAGTTTTAATATAAAATTGATTAATTTTAATATGAAACAAAGTTTAATGTGATAAAAAACGACAAGAAGACTGCATGTAGTTTTGTGAGATTGGTACACAATACACTAGTT